>KI628625.1:49026-59111 GCA_000503235.1 Sclerotinia borealis F-4128 | reverse complement strand
ATTTAGAACTAGTTTCATTATAATCACATAAATTTTATTCAAAATCATATTATAAATCATTTATTTAGAATTTAAAGATAAAAAGCTCTAAATTTGAAACTCTTTTATTTAAATATATAATTATTAATCCAAATCATATTAGATTAAAATGAAATTTTATATATAAGCTTAAAATTAGCTAATTAATAATATCTAGAATTTTTGTAAAACATTATATAAAATTAGGCTAGTAGTGATTCTTTTGTTTTTGCCTATACGTCTTTTAAACCCCCCCGAGTATACCCTTAAGGTTAATAATGTATGTACCCTTATTCTTACTGTATCTACCGGGTAAACATTTTTTCTTGGGAGTTTCTTTCGTTGATAATAATAAGTCACGGTGTTGGATGGATGGTGTACTCGTAGAATGAGTGGGAAGAAGAGTATGTGGAAAGATTGTGTATGTACTCGAGTATATATGTGAAGATGTGAGAATAAAGTATGTATAGAAGTACCTATGTATATACAAAAAGGGTATGTACAAAAGAAATATGTTTTCTATGGGCTCCTCTTCTCTTATTTTCTCCTCTCTTTTCATATTCTTCTTCCTCCTATGCAAGTGACTCGTACCATCGTACCATCTCATCATCTCCAAAATTCCTTTCCTTACCCTTCCTCACCCGCTCCAACTTTCAACCTCACAAACACTATAAATTTCAAAGTTAGCGATATCAATATTTCATTCTCAATCTCCATCTAATCCATCCATCCACCCCCCCCACACAAGAAAACCCCAAAACATACCTGCCAATAATAAGAATTCCCCACAGCACAATGCCACGGCGCCGCACACGCAGCCCCTGTCGTATAATCAAAATACAATCCTCCACATTGCGCAAATTGCGGTAATGCTTTGAGGATCGGCAGACCGAGGATTTTCTGGCTCGCGTGTTCGGCGGCTATGACGATGAGGGAGCTGGGGTTTGTCGAGGGCATACCTGGGAAGATGGATGCGTCTTTTGGGGGATGGGGGGTTAGTTAATGGCTTTGTGGATGGGATAGGATAGAGAGGTTAAGATGGGGGGTGAGGGGTTGATACATACCCACAACATGAATATTATCCGTTCCATAAACGAGTGCATTTAAATCCACCACGGCCGTCCCCCCAACCAACCCCGAATCTGTTCCTAATTTGGCAGTTCCCAACCAATGATTCGCGCGTCTCGCCCCAATATTCGAGTACGTAAGCGGTACACTCGCTACATATTGCGTGCCGGTAGTACCTGGTGGGGGATAAATAAACGTCAGGTTTTTAACTGTTGATAATGCCGAGACTAGATGATCGATGGCGGTAGCGACTGCAGCGAGATCGTAGGTGTTTCCCCAAGGCATGGTCGATACGGACATGGTTAGACCTTTACTGATTGTTGTTCTGCCGCGGGGACCGACCTGGCCACGTCCAAGATAAGCAGAGAGGGTCATGGCTGTAGGGACGTCGCCTTCGACTCGGGCCGTCCATTGGATGGCGCGGGGAATGCCGTCGCTGGGGGTGATTTGATCCCAGAATATGGGACCTATGTCTGGGGCTGCTTGGGCGAGAGGTCCGGTGCGTTTGGTGAGGTAGTTGGTGGCGTCTGTGGTGGTGGGCGTATTCCATGCGGCGACCCAGTCATAGTAGGATATATTTGGATGCGAGATTTGGGTGTCGGTGTTGAGATGATCGTCAAGGTTGTATCCGACGGGGAGATTGTTCCAGTAGCTTGAGTTGATCATTGTTGGTCCGTCGGTCGAGGAAAGAACTACATTTAGTTGATCTGTGGGACCGATTCCACTTCTGAAGAGAAGTTTGGGAGTTCCGAATGCACCGGCTGCTACTATCACTCGGCCTGTGACTGCAGTTAAACTGACCACTCCTTGTCGGCCGCCATTATTTGTAGCTTCGAGCTGTAGACCAGTTGCATGTCCTCCGTCACGAATGATTCTTTTGACACTAGTGTTGAGCCACATGTGAAAGTTGGAGCGTTTGTTTGCATCCACTAGATAGGTTGCTAGTGGTCCACCACGCTCCCCATTGATGTACATGTATGTGGTGTGGGAGAACGTTCGGTTTTTCTGAGCTGGTACGCTGTTCGCCGTAACATTTGTCCAGCCGGCATTTTTCAGACCTCCTGCAACGACGTTATATCCTGACTGAAGGTATAATTTGTTATCCATTGAAGGGTGATCCGTGCCGGGGATTGTGCTGAAAACTCTCGCAGAAGCTGCTGCTACATCTTTAGATTGCCATCCAGGAGGAAAGTTGTAGTCCCAATCTGTTGGATCTGGATTCCACCATAACCCTGCATTGACAGCGGTACCTCCACCAAGAACACATCCAGCCATTTGATCGATATCGTCACAAGCAACACCAATGGTTCCTCCATTCCAGATTCTGTTGCACTCTCCCGGCACATCAAACCACGTGAGATTAGTTCCAGACAGCCAGCCACTTTCAGGTCGGATCGCTAAAGGGTCATTAGTGAATATGACATGGTGAATGTGTAGAGGTACTTACTCCCGCCCCATCTAGCCGAAGAAGCCACCCCCTTTTCTATCAAAAGAACCGATTTTCCACTTTGTGCGAGTTTGTCCGCCATTGGAACTCCTCCAGCCTAGAGAAGAAAAATGATCAGTATCCCGATTATAAATGTACAAATAAGGATTAGTATTCATATCGTGACGCGAGAGGGAGTTGAGAAGTTGCATAAGAATATGATATCCTCATGATCAATCCTTTCCTCAATGCCAGGAAACAACCGAAAAAGAGATTGTACGCACCCCTCCACCAATAACAATATAGTCATAAGACGTGGAAGTTGGAATTGGCGCCGTGGAATAAGTAGCAGTCGCAGTGGCTGTACCAGTAGTTGCTGTGATAGTGGCGGATCTGGTGGCCCATTGAGAGTAAGAAGAATGTGTTGCAGATGCTACTTTAATTGAAAATTCGCCCATGCCATTGTTGTGCTCTGCAATTATTAGTATGTGTTCAGAAGGATTATAATAACTTCAGAAATATTGCATATGCCACTTGGAGACACACAAATGATATTCATGAGCTCGAAATGTGACAATTATTCAAGGATCTTACGATATATAACCGCATTGGCAGGATCAGCAGGATTGTCCGGAGCCCCAACGTTTTGGGCCCATCCGTACTCAAAGCCACCTGCCGATGTGCTAACATTGTACGCCGTCTGAGTTGGATCATCGAATTTGTTACAATTGGTACATTTGTAGACGAGAACCCAGTGTGTAGAATTGACAGAGGAGTAGAGCTGCGATACGCTCGCAGATCCGCCATACAGGACAGGTGTAGCATAAGAGCTAATCGATATCAGTCAGCTCATAATGTATAATGATTATAGATGTGGAAGTCGAAAGAAGACTTACCCGTAGCGGAATGAAGTTATGATTTGACCATTGTAAGGCCAAGCAATTAGTAGCAGATGTCCTGGCATTGAAGCACTAAGTTGTTGGCCATGAACAACACCACTCCACCCTGTGCCATCGGGAAGTGATCCAATCTTATTCCAATCAGCACGAAAACAGGGGGTATAACTAGAGATGACGAGACTCACAATCAAGCCAATATAATCATACGAGTCCGTAGTCAATGCACTGGGTGGTAATGCCATTCCGAAAGTGTAGCCTCCCTGTGAAACCCATGAAAGTTCTCCATCGCCAACGATTGTGCCATTGACTTCATTGCTTGTATAAAATGTAATACCTGTATTGGGCTCGGTATAATAGCCATGAGTGGCAAAATCTTGACCTGATACCTCGCGAACAGCTATAAATTGTGAGAATGTGTGTGAACTTGATACTTTTGGGGATAAACCCTACCATAATAAGCAATGGCAAAAATGCCACAAAGCAGACTTGGGAGCCTCATATTGGTAGCTTTCTACAATACTTTGCCAGAAACGTATATAAGAATAAGGGCTCTCAGATGAAGTATTCCAGTATGGGCAGGTAATCCTGCCTATATATGGTCCCACTGGGGTTCAAGGGGACATCGCTAATGAGAAATGTCGTGATAAGTTAAGGATGAATTCAAAACAACATATTCATGGGATATCAAAAAAGAAAGCAAGAGCGGGAATTAGGATATTGAGGGAAAGTCAAGACCTCTCCAGATCAGGGTATCCAATAGTCCGGACTGTATCCATTTAGAGAGATTCCAACGTTCGAAATATTTTCGATCTTTGAAAATAATTGAATTATTTCAAGCAATTCATTATTTAAAATCTATTTAATAACTGAAATCGTTTTAATCTCTGAAAACAATTGAATTACTTCAAGTAATTCATTATTTTAAATATATTTGATGATTGAAATAATTTTAATCTCTAAAAATAATTGAATTATTCAAATATATTTGATAATTGAAATCGTTTTAATCTCTGAAAACAGTTGAATTATTTTAAGTAATTCATTATTTAAAATCTATTTAATAATTGAAATAGTTTTAATATTCTTAATATAATCAATAATTTATATCAAAATAATTTTTGAGATATATTCAGGAATTGAGGATATTTTATTATTGCAATAGACTGCAGTCTGGACTTATTGGATAACTTGAACTCTGCTCAGGCTCCAGATTTTGAAAGATAGGCAATGCCATGAACCATTTGATCGCTTGAGCAGTATTTCCATAACATTGTAAATGATACGGATGGTCTTGCCGGCGAACGTGATACAAGGATAATGTCTATTATATCCCAATATATTTTGATATAAGTAGGTGGCGTATAGTCTTTCTACCGGTAATCATCCTGGTCATCACATACTTTTGAAATGACCACGAGATACTTTTGCCGGGGAAAACTTGTGGGGAAGGAGGCTTGCCATCTTACAACTTGTGATATGATATAGGCATTTCAACCTCATTGCCGCAAGTAAAGAGAAGGATTGTCATGAAATTAACTTGCCAAGATAAGAAACTAATTATCCGTTTGACACACTGCACTGCACGCTACCGAATGCTGGGGCGTGAAAACAACCCATAACATAGTATTGATATTTTGGACCACACCTGTACTACTAATACCATTCAAATCATCCCAAGTAAATAGTTCCAAGAGCACATATGTGTTCAGACGGCAATGAACAGAAACACCATTTATATGAGACCATTTGGAAAGGAGATACTATCATCTTTTGAAGTAGAAATCTTCGAGTATGGGGGTTTGGGGGCTTGCCCCCTTCATAGTAGTAATAAATTGATATGACGCTCCGCTAGCCCTCCGGGAGCCACTGCCGTGGAGGCAGACTATAAATTAAAATTAAATAATAATAATTGAAAGAAATGTCAGTAACATTAACACACAAACACTGACTGTACCGACTTGTTGAGAATTGGAAATGATTCGTACCATATACAATACAATGTATACCGGTACTTAATACAGTGTAGAAAATCTCTGAGAACTGAGATAACCTCGGACCTCGACAAGACCACTTGGTATTCTTCTTGATGTACAGCTGAATATCTCGGGATCTAGATGTCGGCTATCATCATGACGAGACGATATTCTTTATGTCTTCCCCCATATAATCATCCGAGGATCTTATTACCGGATATCCTTCCCGAATACGAAATACCCACACAGCAGGTTTAAAACATATCATAGATATCTCTTCTATGGGAATTTATATCAATTCAACCACTCAATATATTTGTGTAAAAGTTAGATAAGTTCTTTTACTTCCTTTTCGTTTATAATTGTTGGTAATATTGAACAAATCCAATCATTGTAAAGGATATTATTATATTATATTTTACAGAAGGTATATTTGATGGTTTTTGCAGTTTTGGTAATTCTGGTAGGGCGGGTTTTTCCGGATTTCGGCTACTAGAAATCGGAAGGTCGGAGAGTCGGAATGTCAAAGGGAATAATTGGAAATAGCTTTACATGATTGGTTCGATTGATAAATATATCCAAAATATTCTTACTAATATACAATCGAGCCATCATCGTTATGTTTAATCCCCGAACTGAAAGATTTGGAACGCCCTTGCACTAACCTGAGTTGCCTCCATTGTCAATCCTCAAAGGTCTATAGAGAGACCTCATATTAATTCTGGTGTTACTCAATCTCTCCCCTCTTCATACCTTCTCATAATATTCTACAACATGTCTTCATTTGCTATGCGTAGATTCACAGCTGGTCTTTCGGTATGTTCCACTCTCTAACTCCCTCCAACCTCGGGCCCCCCGCGTCTGGTAAGGACAGAAGAGTAACAAAGCTAATCTTTATTATTATTGTTGTAGTTATCGAAGGCATTGAAGAGTCAAACTAGAGCTTTTTCCTCGACGAGACCTGCAGGTATGTCTGCCAGAGTTTATAATGTACAGATCCGTTGGCTAATATCCCATCTGCAGCTCGAATTATCACACATGCGCCACTTCGAGCAAAGGAAGCCTCGCCTTTCGTGGGCAATAAATATCCGGTCGTAGTACGTATCTCGACTTCACAAGTGAATGAATGTTATGTCTGATTGTTTGGGCAGGATCACGAATATGATGCCATTGTTATCGGTGCAGGAGGAGCAGGTCTACGAGCAGCATTCGGTCTTGCCGAGGCTGGTTTCAACACCGCATGCATATCGAAGCTTTTCCCAACTCGGAGTCATACTGTAGCCGCGCAGGGAGGTATCAACGCTGCCCTGGGTAATATGCACGAGGACGACTGGAGATGGCACATGTACGATACTGTTAAGGGTTCAGATTGGTTAGGAGATCAAGATGCTATTCATTATATGACAAGAGAAGCACCAGCATCTGTCATTGAATTAGAAAACTACGGGTGCCCATTTTCAAGAACGGACGATGGCAAAATGTAAGAATAACTGGTAGCCCATTTGTGGTACTTTACTAACACAATTTTGTCTAGCTATCAACGTGCCTTTGGTGGTCAATCACAAAACTTCGGAAAGGGTGGCCAAGCATACAGATGTTGTGCAGCCGCTGATAGAACCGGGCATGCACTTCTCCACACTCTTTACGGTCAATCCTTAAGGCACAACACAAACTACTTCATCGAATACTTCGCACTCGACTTGATCATGGAAGATGGTGAATGTAAGGGTGTCATTGCATATAATCAAGAAGATGGTACTCTCCACAGATTCCGTGCGCACCATACTGTTTTGGCCACTGGTGGTTACGGGCGTGCATACTTCAGTTGTACATCCGCGCACACTTGTACTGGTGACGGACTGGCTATGGTTGCTCGTGCCGGTCTACCTAATCAAGATCTTGAATTCGTACAATTCCATCCTACCGGTATTTATGGCGCCGGCTGCTTGATTACTGAGGGCGCTCGTGGTGAGGGTGGATACCTTCTCAATTCTGAGGGTGAAAGGTTCATGGAACGTTACGCACCAACTGCTAAAGATTTGGCTTCTCGTGACGTTGTTTCTAGATCAATGACCATGGAGATCAGAGAAGGGCGTGGTGTCGGTCCAGACAAGGATCACCTCTACCTCCAACTCAGCCATCTTCCGCCTGATGTTCTCCATGAACGTCTTCCAGGTATCTCGGAGACCGCGTCCATTTTCGCCGGTGTCGATGTTACAAAGCAACCTATCCCAGTTCTACCAACTGTTCATTACAACATGGGTGGTATCCCAACCAAGTACACCGGTGAGGTTCTCACTGTTGATTCTGATGGTAAGGACAAGGTTGTACCAGGTCTTTTCGCATGCGGTGAAGCTGCGTGTGTTTCTGTGCATGGTGCAAACCGTCTCGGAGCCAACTCCCTTCTTGATTTGATTGTGTTTGGTCGTGCGGTTTCTCACACCATTCGCGATAACTTTGAGCCAGGAAAGCCACACAAGGAGATCAGCGCCGATGCCGGTGCCGAATCTATCAGCGTTCTTGACCAGATCAGAACTGCCGATGGTACCAAGAGCACACATGAAATCCGTCTAGCTATGCAAAAGGTCATGCAGACAGATGTCAGTGTGTTCAGAACTCAAGAGAGTTTGGATGAGGGTGTCACAAAGATCAGAGCTGTTGATCAAACATTCAAGGATGTTAAGACTAAAGACCGAAGTATGATCTGGAACTCGGATTTGGTGGAAACCTTAGAATTGAGAAACTTGTTGACTTGCGCGTAAGTACATGTTTTCATTATTTCGAATATTTTATACTAACTTAAGCTAGTGTTCAAACTGCCGAGTCAGCTGTCGCAAGAAAGGAATCTCGTGGAGCACATGCCCGTGAAGATTACCCAGACAGAGATGATAAGGAATGGATGAAGCATTCTTTGACTTTCCAAAAGAAACCACAAGGCCCAGTCGATTTGACCTACAGAGCCGTTGTAAGTCATACTTTGGATGAGAACGAGTGCAAAGCTGTCCCACCTTTCAAGCGTGTATACTAGAAGTTTAAGTTTTGCGCATGGAGTAATAGTTTAGGGGAAGGGGATCGAGAGTGTGTTTAGGGGGGTGATGATATGACAAGCGACCGAGAGAAGAAAAGGTTCTGGAGAGGATGAAGGAAGATTGATCAAAGAGATGAACGGATATCAATCCAAGATCAGGAATGATCTATGAATCTTTGAGCCGAGCATGGAACGGAATGAAATGAAATGTAGCATAGCCGGTTGGGAGTGGTATGATATCTGTTGTTGTTGTTTGCAGTTTCCTTCGGCGTGCGGCTTGTAGTACCCATATACTCGAGTACAATGTGTTGGAATGAAAAAGGAAAATATCTTTACTCGTATTTGAATATGAATATGAATATGATGTGTGTTTGTGTGTGTGAATATGCATTTATAGTTGTACTCTCGAGTAGTCACATCATACTTTGAAACGAAATACAGAATTATATACTCAAGTATTTGAGTAGATATAATAGATGGCACAGATCTACTCGAGTAGATAGATGCTTGTAGAGTCCTGGTATGGTATGGGTATGGTGTGGGTATGGTATTGACAGTACTGAGTAAGTAAATAAGTAAATAAGTAAATAAATAAGAGAACCCGCTCAAAAGCGAAAGCGAAAGAGAGGAAAGGAAGGAGTATAATAGGATAGCATCAATGATCAGGGTATATATCCAATAATGCAGACAGACAGACAGCCTATAGTCCAATTAGACAGATTCCCGTATTCGAAAATATTTTGAATCTTTGAAAACCATTGAATTATCTCAAACAATTCATTGTTCCAAAAATAATAGGAATATCTTATTGTGGGACTGCAGTCTGTACTATTGAATACCCTGGATTGTTATGGCATGGGATGAGATGGGATGAGTGCTGTGCTCTCTTTACTATCTACTCGGTAATCAAGAGGACCTTCAAAGGGGCTTGGTATCCTATGTACGGAACGGAATGGATTGCTCTTTTTATTGGAATCAGAGACTCGGCATTGAAATTAGTATTGAAATTATCAATTGATTACCTTTACGGAGGCTCTGAGTCTACAGAGGGAAGATAGGATCTTTTATTTAGGTCACGAATTGTCAATTTCCAGATCCTTGGTTCTCAGCTTCGTACCCACCCACACAGCAAACCCCCTCTTCGATTCCCATTACCTACATATCATGCCCACCTGTCCCACCTCATGCTACACACTTCAATTCCTCTCCTTTTTCCCCCTTCCCTCCCTTCCCTCCCTCCCTTCTCAGATGCCCCAACACAGCACCCAATCTCCTCAAAGCACTCGAATCCCCCCATTTCTTTTCCCTTTCCATCTCCATCTCGCTCTTCCTTGCCCTCTCTCTCCAACTCTTTCTTTGCAGCTCGTACTAAAGGTATTAATCCCCCCATACCTCATCCGTATACCCATTCAATACCCCCTCCCAATCACTTTTCCATTGTTCTCTACTTTTCCCCTCCATCTTCCCCTTCCCCTTCCCCGTCGGTCTCTTAAACATAACACCTGCGAACATCTCTTCCTCTTCACTTTCAGTATCCTTTTCGTCCTTATACTCATACTCATCCTCATACTTAGGAATAAAACTCAAAGCAGAATGCCCATTCCCACACCTCCCCGAACCCGCCTCCCCCTCCCCCTCCCCCTCCACCTCCGGAAACCCCAACCCCCTCGTAA
>KI628625.1:1272-38120 GCA_000503235.1 Sclerotinia borealis F-4128 | reverse complement strand
AGCCCTTCCTTTCCTTAACTTATTATTAACCCCCCATTCAACATGAATGAATACACACACACATCCATCTGAAGAAAAAAAAGGTTCACTTCTATCAATAATATTTATGATTCCCATTCCCATTCCCATTCCCATTGCTTTCTGTACTAGTACCAACTAATGAATTGCACTACCTATGCTATGTCTGTACTACGACTCCCGCTGAAGTTTAGTCTTGCAATTCCCCAAGAATCCATCCCATGCATACAGACGTACATGCGTATCTTCCAGTTGCGAGAAGATCTACTTGTTCGTTTTTTTCCTATCAAAAGCAATACTACTTTATTTAACTACTCTGCATACCCATCCCATGCGTGCATAAAAATCTCCCTCTCCCTCTCCATCTCCATCCCCATCTTCATCTTATCTCCAAACCAAACCTCGTCACATCACATCCACAACCCCATTCATAACCTTGCTACTTCAATACCATCCATCAATCAAACTCCATGCCCAACCCAACCTAACCTAACCTAACAAAAAAACTTATTGATCCGGATTCCATGCATAAAATGAAGGTGTATTGTAACTCAAGAGAGATGACTAGCTTGATCGTCGATAAAAGAGTGGTCGCTTGTCTCCGGATCGCCATCCAAGTCCTTTTGCGCGACAGCCGAAGAAGAAACGAGCCCGACAACTGCTGCTGTAGAAATCCCGCTCGCCGATCTTTGTGCATCGACATCGAGATCCGATACGAAATGGTTCTGACATGAATTTCGTCAACGAATGAACCCTGACCAAATGAGACAGAGTGTGCGTAGCTAAGGTAGGTATAGACAAAATAATGTTGAAGGTGAGGGGGGTAACGGACAGGAAGACGAGAGGACGAAGATAACGAAGACAAGGTATGCGTGAGTCAACACTTCTAATCAGGACAAATGACAACTTTCACTCCCCACGAGGGCACCATGAAAATGGAAACAAAGCGGTGTAGTACTAACAACAATCATCGCTGGCTTCTGGAAGATCCTACCGAGTTTTGTCGATCGTGAGCGGGTCTTCGCTCTCGACGATCTCCATCTTGAAGATTTAATGAATCCAGCCTCTTCTGGTTGTCATCCGTGATTGGATCTACCTCATCTACCCTCAAAGAGGTTGCTTTGGTTCGCGATGGAGAAGCGGGCCCAGTAGGTAAGACAGATCCATTGGTCTTCGACCTTCCTGCTTGTTCCGCTAGAGCCTTCCATTTGTTTTCTCTGGCTAGTTCTCTGGCCTCGGCATTGTTCTGGTGCTCAGTGTAGTCGTGCGAGCAATCATCAAAAAGCTGGGGATTGATCTCCATGAAAAGCTTCATTGCATTGTACACCATGCCGTGGATCGTTCTAAATCAACTTAGTTAGCTTACTGTCACTCATCACGGGGAATGTGAAATATATTACCTGTTCCAATGACCTTTAGAGTTCTCATATAGAGGTGCAAACATGATCGGCAAGATGATCTCAACATTGTCGCTAACCAGATTGCAGAAGTACTCGTTATTCCAGAAGTATAACGCACGTTCGGCCACTTGGAAATGCGGACTCGCAACTGATTTTGCCAATTGATGGAAAAGAGGTTCCTGAACCTTCGCGAATTCTGCGGGGTCCATGACTTCGAAAATATCTTCCACTTCATTAAGGAACATTACTTCTTTTGTGCTGTTCACCTTAGGCCAATAGCGGAGCAACCCCAAAACAACCTAAAAGTGTGAGTAGATGGAATATAAATTGATCGTGCTGGACATACCTCTTCTGTTAATGCTGCATCCTTTTCTAAGAATTGAACAATGCAGTACGCGAGTTGAGGATGATACATGCTCAAACTCTTGACTTTGTGTAATGGTATTAAGACTCTTGTCAGGAATAATTTGTGTTCTTCCTTTAGTGGTAGAGCAAAACCGTTGATGATAGACCCAAGTATCTCCAATAGCTCAGCAATACCATTGAAACGTTCGGTCTCATAAACAAATTGGAAAAATACGTTGTTGATAGACCTTCTAATGTATGAGCGGAGGTTGAGAAATTTTCCATATATCCTATGAAGGGTTGTCTTCAAAAAGTCTCGCTCACGGGGGTCTTCAGAATCGAAAAGTTCAAGTAACTGTAAGACAAAGCTGTGATCTATGTATGCCTTCGCAATATTGGTGTTGAAGTCTTGACTCTCGATGAATCTTAGGAAGAATTCATACACAACTTGAATATGCGGCCAGGCAACTTCGAGAACCGGTTCATCTTCTTCAGGATCGAATGCTTCACCTTGAGGATTCATAGGAGGTGGTATGGGACGGAAGAGGTTCTTGCTAAACATCTCGACAACTTTGGGATACATAGCCTCGGTGATGACTTGTCTATTGTTGGCAACATAATCGAGGAGTTCATGGAGAGCTAGCCTTTTGATCTCCTTGGACTTCATATCCGCACTTGCATCGTTGAAATCAAAGATGACATTACATTGGTCAATCTTCTGCATGAAAAGATCTTGGCGGCGATTAGGTGGTACCTCGTGGAAACCAGGCAGCTTTTCTAATTCGCGGAGAGGGGAAATGTCAAATCTCGAAGAGTGCTGTCGCTTCGGTGTTCTGATGCCTTCTGGGACATCCTTTGGGGTTGTTTGTAACCGATCAAACATCAGTGACTTCTGACCAGCCTTGGGAGGGGCAAGATCGTGGGGCATTGTTTCTGCGGCACCTGGAGGAGGGATGTGCTAAAATGAAGAGATTAGTAAGGTGAAGATGATCAAGTTATGTGGCGTGCCTTACCGGTGCGCTTGGGCTGATAACAACGCTTGGAGGGAGTGCCCCATGACGATTCGGAGTCCCAGGACTGGGAGAACCTCCTCCAGTATTGAATCGATCTGGAGCAGGCATTGTGCTAGGAGCTGGATTCAAAGGTGGTTGCGCAGCAGGGCTAGCTGAACTAGATGTACCATCGTTTGGAGGTAGTGGTTTATTTCGCAAGTCATTAAGCGCTGTACTCGAAGATGAGGGTGTTACTGCAGGTGATTGCCCCGCTTCCCGTGAACTGGATTGTGAAGGTGAAGATGTGCCGTCTTTTGAATCCCCCTTCTTAGATTTTGATTTGTTTGGATCTTTTGTACGCGAGAGCTGCTCATGCTGATGGGGTTAGCAGATGATCACATTCCAAGATGATACGAATGCTATAAGAAAAGTATTTAGCATCATAATGACTTACAACCCTCTGTCTGAAGCCTTTCATCTTGAACTACTATCAAGTAGAACGTAAAAGATACAGATTCTCCTTTATTCGATACTCTTGGTATATTGTTGGTCTATGGAACCTCCTGTTCTTGTCCACCAATACGTTCAACTTTATAAGTGACGGTTGTCGCGTCACTCTGAGGTTCGCTGCTTTGAATGTGTCGATCCTATTCTGGACGAGGCTAGAAAGACTGCGGTAATTACTCGATAGAAGTGGCCCGACTCCCGTTTGTCGCTGTATGGCACAAGATGAGTGATGTGGATTCAACTGTAGCGATTTGTTGATACGCAAATGGAAACCTCCAGTGCCTCTCTGCTGGCGTAGCTTGAATTTCCTGGTTGTAAATTGATAGTGCGATGTTGGCAGGTTTTTATGGAGAATGATGGGAAGTGCCAATGGATTTGATTTCATCTGTCGAGTTCCTATATCTCAATGATTTGTGTGAGGGGTGTTGACTTCTGCGCACGAGTAAACAAGTCCTACCACAAACGATAGCAGTCAGCGCAAGTTGGGAGAAAGATAGGAACAAAAGAGGTGAATTCAAACACACAAATGAGCCAACAATGACGATGGGCATACACGATAGATGATACTGCGGCAACGGGTTTTAAGGTAGGTCGAGGCTTGATCCGGGCGGTGAATAGGATTCTTCTCTACGCTGAAGCAGCACAAGCTATCAAATTGACGAAGAAGGTCAACCAACGTGTTTGGCGCTTTCCTGTGAACAGCTGATAAAATGGCAGATGGTAGGTAATGAATTGGGTATTGAGAGAACGAGGTATGAAAACTTCCTTCAACTGGATAATTAAGGAGAGTTTTATTATTTTAACATGATTTCAAAAGTCTAGGTAATCTCATGAACAACATTATACAAGTGGTCCCCTCAGTAGATTCATTAGCGTGAATTAAATAAAAAGCCTAATTTATTAGGCAATAACATATAAGAATGACCTTCTGGGGGGATTTTCACTTTGTTTGTTTCAATCTTGGAAAGTACCTAATTCTCGGTGACGTGAATATAAAAAATCGTCTAAAAATCGTCAAACACGAGGAGAGAGAATAGGAAAAATAAGGAAATTTATTTACTGATTGGTTCAACCAAAATTCCCTATAATCTTTACCGGTATTGGAACTAGAACCTCGTTGGTTCGGAGAAACATCACTTACCAATTATTGAGTTAATTGTAAATTAAGGAAATCCAAAAAAGTGGTAAAATCATCGAATCTAGGCATTCAATTGAACCTAGCTGCACAAGAAGTGTCCAAATTGGAAAAGGCCTGTCTCGCTTTCAATCCTGGTAACCTTTCTCCTGGTTACAGATATGGAAGAATACGAGGATTTGAACGGCATGGAATCTGAGGATGAGGTTTATGAGGAAGAGGGTGAGGAGGAGGAAGATCAAGATCAAGATCAAGATGAAGATGAAGAGGCAGAAGGCATGGAAATGATTGAGGAAAACGATGAAGAAGAAGGAGAAGATTTTGACTACGAAGAAGAAGAAGACCTATCTGCTCCAGTATACACAATTCCTCCAAGAGAAATTGTCGCTGTCGAGCATCCATTGATTATCAAAAATCTTGAAAACGGTATCAAAACATTTGGACGTCAACCACAATGGAACAAGGTATGTGAAATTAATTTCGTATTCCGGTATTGTTCGATATTCTGTCATCTACCTGACAAATGAATCTCATTTAGTGATAGCAACATGACTTTGGACTAAATATTGATAACAGATTCTTGAGGGCACTGAAGATGAATGTATTCCACTTTTCCTCCGAATCCAAGATCCCACATGCGAACCAATTTTATCCTACAATAGCATTACCAACAATGTTCTCCTTAAGATAACGGTACCAAAGCGTACTGGTAGAAAGCGCAAGCGTGGATCTCAAGATCCTTATACTGATGATGGACATCCAGTGTCTGAGGTTACCCATTGCCAGAATTCGATGAGTGATATCCAATCACACTCCTTGAATGATAAGCCTACCAGTATACTCAGAAAGCTACGAGACAATGTTGGTAAATACACCGTGGAGGCTGCAGGAGCGATCGAACAGAGTCATCGCTATAGAGGTATTGGTGTTTTCCTCTTATGATCGTGATGGTACTAACGAGATTCAGGACTTGCCGACTATCATCAATCCACATCTCACACACCCTTCATGTCACATTTCCAAGAGACTGCATTTTCCGCTAACTGCAAGTTCTCATAATTACCACTTACAAATTTGTACTGACTTTAAATAGGGGGAAAGATGCGAGAATTCAAGCTAGGTAGTGACAAGGGATGGAAACCGAACGAAGAGATTCTTCCTCCTCCAACGTTCACTCATCATCCGTTACCTTTCAACTGGGGATATCGTCAAAATCCTTTGATTTCAACCGAAGTGGACGCTGAGACGGGAGAGACAAATATCGTTAATCGCTCAAAAATGCCAAAGCTCGAGATGCAGTATGTACATTGCGACGAAGACGAAGACGTCCCAGCAAAGGCGCATCGTGCAGTCCCGGATGATCCTGTCCTCAAAGATTTTGTGGCCGCGCTTCAACAAGCAATGAACGAGCGCCCAATATGGACTCGTCGAGCATTGCAGAATCGTCTCGTCAACGAACCAGGATATTATTTGATGAAACCTGCCCTCCAATATGTTGGCTACCAATTCCGGAGTGGTCCTTGGCGCGATGCCCTCATAAGATATGGAGTTGATCCCCGCAGAGATCCGTCATGTCGCATTTATCAAACCATTTTCTTCAAGTTATACGAGGAAGATGAGCGTGCTCCTGATGGTCAATGGAAGGATATGCGGAGTCAATACACAAGACACCAGGTTTATGGCACAGGAGATGCTCCATCACATATGTTCAATGGCACCTCTTTGACTCTCGACGGTAAAGTGTGGCAAATCTGCGACATAACAGACCCCCTTCTTATTCCTATGATACAAAATGCTCCAATGGCCAAGGCATACGATAACAATCATGACGGATACTACAACAATGGTACTCTCGCTAAAATTCGAGCGATCATGAAAACTAAGTTGATTGCAATTCGCAGCAATAAAGTGATCCCCGACAATGCTTTCGACGTGGCACTAAGCATACCGGACTTCGTGGAGGGAAAGAATGGGAGGAAAGTACACGTGCCTGTACCGGACATGCGATTGACAGACGAAGAGATTGAGAAACTGAGAGAGAAGGGTATAATTAGTGGAATGACCGGAAAGGGGGTAAGGCATATTGATTCAAGGTCGAAGAGAAAGCAATATAGGAAGGGGGGTAAGGTAGAGAATAAAAGAGCGAAGCAATACGGCATGATGAAGGGACCATCGACTTCAAAGACAAAAGCCTCTGCTTCTACACCGAAGCCTCGGAAGAAGAAAGCATCTACCTCTAACGACAAAGGTGCCACGCCAGATGTCAGTACTGTAGGTGTACCAGGAGATATTTCGACCGAAGATGCCATCAAGATGATGGATGCGTGGGGGGAAGAAGCGGAAGAAGTCGAAGCGGAAGTGGAAGTGGAAGAGGATGACGACGAGGATGCAGAAGAGAATGCGGAAGAACTAGTAGAAGCTGAATTAGGATCCGAGAATGAAAGTACAGGCTCAGAAGATGAGTCCGAGGCTGAGAAGGAAAGAGAGAGGTTCATCAAGGATTATGAGGCACGGAAAATGGCAGCAGCTGGTTCAAATGATCATCGGCCTTATAGCTAGGTAGACTTGTGAGAATGAAAAATATATAGCTATTCCTCTTCAGGTACTTTCTCACATTGGATTGATCATTATCATTGATTGAGTTGAGGTATGATGCTGAGATTGAGGTTGAGATTGAGGATATACTAGGTAGTTAATAACAATGTACAAACAAGTACTGTATCTACTATCTTCAATAAGCCAATGTTCTATTTGTAATAAATCAATAACTCTATTTTCACATTGATTGATTAGATAGGCTATAAAGAATGGATATTTGGTACTAGTATTGATACTGGTATTGGTACTGGTATTGATAATGTATAGGATACATCTGGATAATGGTACTACCTTATTATAACTCCAGGTAGGTAGTTAAAATTAAAAGGCCATTTGAATCTCCCAGTACAGAGGTGAATCCGATATAAAGAGATGACCATGCTAGTATTACTTAATCAGTCTATTCAGACTTTGCTTAATAAGGAAAGGTTCTTTCAGGAAGCCGCATTTGGGTCATCATAGATATCTTGCTGATGAGATACAAGTCTTTTTTCTTGCTTTAAAACTTTTCAAAACTCATCAAAACTCTATTTTCTCAAAGAAAAGGTGTTGAGAAAACAATAGAATAGATACCTTTTCATTATAATTAGAATTCTTTTTTTCTCCCTTTTCATTTCTTCATTAATTTGTCGGTTTATGGTACAAATCAATCAATTACTTATCTTTCATTCTGAAAGCCTGACGTTTGTCATCATAGTGGAGTGAAAACCTTATTTTCATTTGATTTGACGACGGCGGCGGGCCCTCATCAAGATTGTGCATTGAATCTTATAACGAAGGAACCCCAATAAATAAACCAATAAACCCATACAACCTCAGCCTACAAACCATCAAAATAACCCTCCGACCCCCCAACAAACAATCTTCTTACAACATCAACAAGATTGATTTCAGAATATTCAATCTTGTCGCCTTCTTTATCTTGACACCTTTCAAGTACTTTATACTTGATTAACCTTTTAGGAATAGGAAAACCATACAGTACTGGTACTCTTTTCTTACCCGACACACCGTCGATAATAACTTGATTCCAACCTTTTACACTCCACCACCACCTACCCCAGCACGTACAGGATACCTCAGCCTTCCTTGCATCAAAGATCAACCACACGTCAAACTTACACAATTTTGACGCGATCGAGTAATCCTTTCAGTACCAACAGCCTTTTACAAAATAGCCTGCAATAGGAAGAGGATATAATCTCCTCCGCACAGCTCGTAAAAGATGGTAGAAGGGGAACCGAACTCTCCAACTTGGAAGTTCACTCAGTAAGTATACTCTTACTGCTATAGTCCTGTTCATCTGCCACCTGTGAAATCATGGTTGAGGGGTCGTGAAAGTGTTTTCTGCATTGATTGCGTCACTGCCGTGAAATCAGAGCTAACAAATTGTTATCAGATGTTTTGGTGACAAAGGCGATGTCGAAGATATAACAGAAGGTATGTTCCTTTGCTTCTTCTATACATCGATAGCGCTTGTTATTGTTCTGCGGATATACAACTTCATCTCTTTCTATAGATACTGACACGATGGATTATAGCGGATATCATATCAACAGTCGAATTCGATCACACCGGAAATTATCTTGCTACAGGAGACAAAGGTGGACGTGTTGTCCTTTTTGAAAGGAATGAGACGGTACAGAATCAAATCTCTCCGTGTAGATTGTGCAAGTCGCCCAAATGCTGACGCTTTCTAGAAAAAAACATGCGAGTATAAATTTCACACAGAATTTCAGTCTCACGAGCCCGAATTCGATTACCTCAAGTCACTAGAGATAGAAGAGAAGATCAATAAGATTAAGTGGTGCCGACGCCAAAATGCCTCCCATTACCTACTTTCAACGAACGATAAGACTATAAAGTTATGGAAAGTCTTCGAGAAATCGCTGAAAGTTGTTGCAGAGAACAACCTTTCTCATGATTTGACTCCAGGAAATCCTGCGGGAGGTGGTGGCGGTGTTCGACCCATATCAAATGTTCATTTCAACAGTGCTCACGACCTTAAATTACCCCGCCTTACTCATCACGACACTGTTGTTGCAGCAGTACCACGTCGAACTTATGCCAATGCGCATGCATACCATATCAACAGCATTTCGGTGAATAGCGATGGGGAGACATTCATTAGCAGTGATGATTTGCGAATAAACTTATGGAACTTGAATATTCAAGATCAAAGCTTTAACATCGTAGACATCAAGCCCGCCAACATGGAGGAGCTTACCGAAGTCATCACGGCTGCAGAGTTCCACCCACAGAGTTGTAACTGGTTCATGTATGCAAGTTCAAAAGGAACAATCAAACTTGCAGATATGAGAGAAAGTGCTCTCTGTGATCAGCATGCAAAGCGTAAGTCTACCATATCGTTGTCCTTGGAATTCAACTAAACGTATATCTTTCTAGAATTCGAACAGGAAGAGGACCCTTCTGCTCGATCATTTTTCTCGGAGATCATCTCCTCCATCTCTGATGTCCGATTCTCTCATGACGGTCGATACATTCTTTCACGTGATTATCTCACTGTCAAAATCTGGGATGTCAATATGGAGAGACAGCCCGTCAAGACTATTCCCATCCACGAGCATCTTCGACCACGTCTGTGTGATACTTACGAAAACGATAGTATCTTTGACAAGTTTGAGGTGGTATTCTCTGGTGATGCTAAGAATGTCATGACTGGAAGTTACAACAACAACTTCATGATCTACCCAACAGACCCTGACAAGGAAGTGGAGGTGGTTCTGCAAGCCGATAAATCAGCTTTCAAGGCTAAGAAGGTTGGTGTTCCAACACCAATCAACCCAGCTGCAAGCCCAACTGCCGCAAATGGTAAAAAGGGCAATTCGAGGGCAGGTAGTCCGGCCGCTGGTCTTGGAGGTCAAGGTGGAAGGATGAAGAAGGAAACAGACGCAGACCAAATCGACTTCAACAAAAAGATCTTACATATGAGTTGGCATCCTTTCGAAGACAGCATCGCCATTGCTGCAACGAACAACGTGAGTAGCACATATATGTTTCTCCCAAGAGTATCTACTGACTATCTATCTAGCTTTTCGTTTTCTCCGCATTGTAGAAATTGGCGACATGCGGAAGTTGTCTTCGTCTCGCATGCCATTTGCGTTTTCAATGTGTGCTGGCTACAGTGAATCCAGTCCAGCGTTGTCCTTGAGACCTATTCATATTTGTGGCATAGGGGGATTTATGTCACGAAGAAACTATTATCATTGGGTAGCGAGTCTGCCACACTGTTAAAGTGTCGCAAGAAAGGGTGACGCAATGATAGCGGTGGCTGGTGGGTATCTTTGGAGACAAATTCGGTCTCCAATTTCCTGAAGCTCTTACAATAGTTTTCAGGTAAGTTGTTCGAGGCAACGGTGTAAGGTGTGCCTCGAAAGCAGCTTTTTGATGATCGAAGTAGCCTAGTCTAAATCACAAATGAATAATGCATGAGATTATACAATTACATAAATTCTTGTCAATGTGATTAGATCATCCCAATAAAATCATGATCAGGACATGACAGCAACTCTGATTCTCTCCGCGAATGCTGGACAACGATAGTCCAAATCACGTGCTTCAAATCAGCTAAATCCACCCCCACAATCAATCAGTTCCGACCCCCCAAAAAAAAGTTCGTCAAGAAATTTATCCACCAAAGCTTTCCGACCACCAACCTTCAACGAACGACACAACCTACACGACTTTGCCTTCATCCCTCAAGTCTCAATTCGGTATGTGTGTCCCTCAATTGCTCTCAGTCCAATCCAATCCAATTGATGTCGACCGTCGATTGTCGACTGTTTATTGCGAACATCTTTGTCCTATTCGTCCCTGGTGCGCTAACGTTGTGATATTTTTTTCTAGACTTTGATTTCCTACACATCTTCTCACCACCACCCACCCGTCCCATCCCCCAAACCCCCCGACAAAATGCATCTCATGTACACGGTTGATGCCGCCGGCAAGCGCGCCTACACTCTCCAGAAAGTTATCAGTGGTGAGGTGACCAAGAGTGCGCATCCGGCTCGTTTCAGCCCGGATGATAAGTACTCGCGTCATCGCGTTACCTTGAAGAAGAGATATGGATTGCTTTTGATTCAGCAGAGTGAGTTTTGTTCTTTTTTAAAGTTTGGAGTTGCGGGGTTATGGGAGGAGAGAGGTTGTGAGAGGGGAGGGGAGATGAGGGAAAGGGGGTAGAGAGAGGGGATAAGAGAGAAGAGAGAAGAGGAAAGGGATGATCTCAATTGAGTGATTGCTAATACATATGTGCACAAATAGAGGATCTCAAAGTCTTAGGCCAATAGATATATATCGACATGGAATAGAAAGATGGAAGGATTGGCGACGAGTGGGAGAGAGGAATTGATATATGCGCATTGCATGCAGTGCCAATCATCAAATTTTGTGTGCAAAAAGGCAAGGTTGAATATATCTAGCCGCGATGAAGTGCATCTACCTAGGTAGTGGGTGAAATGGAATGTGCGGAGTATACTGGCGTTCTGGACGAGGGATTCTTACATCTATCGGTTCTTGTTGTTTGAGAATGAGATGTCGTGAGAGAATGGATATTGGGCTTGTAGTGGGGAGGGTGGCATTGCTTGCAAATACCTACTTCTTTCTTCTGCTTTGCAGAAACTTTACCACAGCGAGGAATATCACATCACAATTTCAAAAACAAGCTCGGATTCTCAAAGAGACAAGTATTTGGATCAATTTTTTTGGGCTTCTATTTTGAATTACTTTTACTTCTATTCTAATTTCGTCTCTTGGAATTAACATTCTTGCCCGCTCCAACTTTTGGTCTACCACCTGCTCTGCCACGGTCTCCAGTCAAAATACTGGGTAGATAATCTTCATCCATGAGATCCTTGTCCTTCTTTCTCTTTGTAGTGGCCATTTCTCTCGTATATTCCTTTTGATCTTCGGCTAATATCAACTCATTTCCCCATCCTCCCTTACCACCACCCTTGATATTCTTTCCGTTGGCGGTTCCGGCAACAGGCTTAGGCACACTGTATACGTTTCCTCGGTTGTTCCATTGCATGTTCTTCTTGAGATGGACCTTGACATTTCCATCCTTGTCCGTCGAACACGAGGTTCGGAGTAAAGTAGGTTTGCCGCACCGCGCGCAGAATTGCTTCGTCATGTCTCGGGTGATGCTAAAACAGGCGTGGCATCTCAGGACCCAGGTCTTGAGTTGGCGGATTCGTTGCAGAGAGGAGGAGAGAAGGTTGAGGTTCATGCGCAGCATGACGTTTTGCATGGCGAAATCGGTGGTGATGGTTGCGACTTGGATGGCTTTTTGTTCTTCTTGGGGCTCGAAGGTGCCGTTTCCGTCTTTTTGTTGGTGTTTCTTGAGGTTGGAGGGCGTGATCCATCCTTCGCCGTCGTCTTCGGCTTCGGATTCGGACGCGGCTACTTCTTCTATATTCGATGAATCGAGGGCGCTTTCCGGTGTCACTTCAGACTCGATTGGTTCTTGAGTCTGGTCTTCTGTGGATACTTCTTCTGCTGCTGGATTCTCCGTGTTCTCTGGTTCCTCAGTGGTGGATATATGAGTAGATTCTAGTGCCTTTTCAAGAGGTTCTGTCTCGACGTTGGATTCTTCGGTTGGGCGAACTATGGATGTTCCCCATGCGCCTTTGGTTTCGAGGTTTGGTTCCTTCAAAGCTACTGGGTGCTCGACGATTTCAGTCGAATCTTCGAGCATTGGATGACTTATGACGTTCTCAGGCGCAGACGTATTGATGTCCTCGTTCGTTTGCTTGATCTCGGTGGTATCGACAGGCTTCTCTCCACTTAATGATGCAGGAGGGGGTCCGTTTAACCTCTTTTGTCCTGGCACACTTCGTAATCTCCAATCTCCATGGTTTCGTTCGCATTCAAGCTCATAAGCCAAGGCCATCAAATGGATATCTTGTCTGCTGAGTACTTCCAAATCTCCCGTCTTTCGCGCGAACTCTGTTATGACCTTGATGCTAGCTGATCTCGGCGCTCTTAATTTGAGGAAAGGTAACAGGGTGGTTTCGAATCTGGTTTTTGTGACGGCATCTTTAATTTCGTCGATAACGAGGGGGATAGTGTAGAGATTTTCTGCTTGGCCAAGAAGTGTAGAGACTGAGGGATCATTCTTGATGATTGGCCCTGCGTCAATAATAAGAGTATGTATAGATTTGGTAGTATTTGTGGCCATTTTTAAATCTCTCTGATCGTGTTGCCTCTGATTTCTCTATGTAACGCGGATACAATTGTCATGGCGGGGTGTTCGATAAAGATTATCGAAAAATTTAATACTGCCGGGCGGTCTCGATAAACGAAAAGTAAACTGTATGGAATCACGTGCCATACTTCCTCTTCTAGGTTGTTTGCTCGGAAAATTTTGATTCGCATCTTGAAAATTCAATCAAGAAGAATTTCTCAACTTCAACTCCAATTCTTGAAATACTTGATATTCATAGACCGTGAAGTTTTTCTCTCTTTAAATTTCAAATCCAACAAGTTTGATTTTCATTCCAAACTCAACAATCTCAATTATCAAAACGTCAATATGTTCTCCAACAACTGGCGCGTCAAACAAGATCCTCCTCAAAGTCCAACTGGCGAAGAGCGAGTTTCTCCTTGGTCTGCTTCAAAAACTCGTGGAGGTGGACAAATTGGTGGTAGAGATGGTGGCGATCGTCCAAGCCAGGTCCAGGGGAGATTTTCTCGAAACGAGACACCTGACTCGCCAAGAAAATCTTCACAACTCACAGAGTCGGACAAGGCCATTGAGGAAGGTCGCCGCATCTATGTTGGCAACTTAAGCTATGACACCACTTCCGAGGATATTGAAGTCATTTTCCAAGATGTTCCACGTGAATCTCGAATTGTCCATATGTCCATCGATTCCATGACCAAGCGAAACCCCGGATACTGCTTCGTTACTTTCACCACCAAAGATATGGCTGATGAGGCTTTGAATCGCTACGATGGTCAAGAGTTCAAAAACCGTACACTCAGAGTCAAGCCTGGTGTAAGATCAGACCGTGAGTGAATCTACAAGCATTTTGACTTCACCTGCCGTCAGATTCATGCAGCAGGTCTATAGAACTCCCGCTAACACAACACAGGCACCTCTCGTCCACAGGCATCATCATCGGAGTCTCCCATTCCATCAAACGACCGCTGGAAGAACTCTGAGACTTCTCAACGTCAAGTAGACACTTCTTCCCAGGATGGTCGAAGACTTTACGTTGGAGGATTGCCAAGAATTGATGATCAAGAAACAGCAAACCGCAAGATCCGAGAAATTTTCGAAGGATTTGATGTTGAAGTTGTTAGCAAGTTGATCTCTCCACACCCTTCAAAGGTTGAGGAAGGTGGTAACCACTACTACTGTTTCGTTGACCTTGCCAACAATACCCAAGTCAACGACGCAGTTAAGATGTTTGATGGCAATGAGTGGGGTCTCAAAGTCAGTCGTGCATCAGGAGGAGTCTCGGGCAAGGTCGTTGAAAAACAGAGAATCTATGTTGGTGGTTTGCCAGATTTCGGCGATGAGTCAGCGACTGAAGCAGAGATCAAAGAGCTCTTCAGCGAGTACAATGTCAAGTGGGTCAGCAAGTTGTGCTCTCCACGAGAGCCAAGAGAGGGCAACAGCCATTTCTGCTTCGTTGAACTACAAGATGGTCAAGAAGCTGATGGAGCTATTGTCAACCTGGATTGGTCTGAGAAATGGGGTGGAAAGATCAGAGTCAAGCCCAGTCTGTCCAGCGCTCAATCTAAGCAAGGAGAAACTCCTACCAGAGGATGGAGAGGAAAGAGCGACAAGGAGTAGTTGTGCTAATGCGGACCGCAAGCATGAACGATGATTCTACCTGATCAAATATGCCGGTCTCAGATATCGTGTATATCTCGCGCTTCAGTTGTGATACGGATTAGCGATTTGCATTCATCAAACGATTGTTAGTGGGACATTTGATATCATAATCATACCTCTTGAGTAACAAGATCCGTCAATGGCTAGGATACACTAGCACGAACTTTAGTCTCATAGTCAGTTGCGGCTATATTTTGCTGATTGCAAATAGGCTAGCAGGCGATACCCAATCTGAATACAAACATTACATTTAACTTCATAGTGGCTTGTTGATATCTTGCATGTTCTGAATTTGAAAATTACTCTGGAGGAAGTGGTGATGCGATCATTCTTACCGAGTCATTTTCTTCGGTGTCCTTTGGCCTTTAATTGTCCCAGGAAAGAGCAGTACACTCACAGGCTAATGATTCTATTTTAAATTGTCATTAAGAGTCAAGCGGCTCTTTCTTGAGCCAAATGAAGATCGGAGGTCGTTTTACTGTTTACACTCATGACAAGCATTTCTCATTTCTTCATTTCTTCATTTCTGCATTTCTTCTACGATTATTACTCCAGCCAACAGGTTTTATTCACAAGAACGTATTAACATACCCTGATTTTGTTCTAATCATCAAACAGCAACATTCATCTATAAGCACGTATTATTTTATTCCAACTTTCCTTCAACCAGCATATTCCCAATGAAATACGAAGGCCAGTCCAGTGATTCGCAACACGATCACCATCGATATTCTGCAGATATCAACAACCCTCAACCCAGCGATTCTGAAGGTACTACAGACCCAGAAACCCGGAACGGTCCAGGACAATACAATAGTCGTTCTGGAAGTGGCAGCATCCCCACAGACGGGAGTCTTGAAAGGCGTGACGCTACAAGTGCCCAAGTTCGTCAAACCTTAACTCGACAGCTCCAGTATACACACCATTCATCATCGTCATCATCATCATCATCCAGCCGATTTACCAACTCACAGCCCGCGGAACAGAATTCCTCCACGCGTCCAACGTCTGCAGGCAGTCAAGTCACAGATGATACAGCACTCGAGTCATTGCCCGTCATTCCTAGAGGTAGCCGTGTTCAGATCTTGGACACAAAACCGATCGCTAACTACAGGAGTGAGGGTGGAACTTGGGTGAGCTATGTCGCCATTATTTCTTACAAACCTTCTGAAAATAGCGGCCAACAATCGAGAAAAAGAGCAGCTGCCGAACATCCTCAATACGGTACCGAAGGTGATCAAGAAGTTGAACGAACTGCGAAGAAATTCAAACCGAGTTGAGGAAATTGACACGGCCATTATGAGCTCGGAGGGTGAAGAGCATCCGTTGGCGAACCTTGAGGAGTCCCCGATCTCATTTTCACTCGAAAATTACCCTCTGCTCCTAAATATCACCCGCCCTCGCCACTATCTCCCCAAAAGACCCATCCTCGTTAATGACATTAGCCAACCGTTCTCTCAAAAGGAGGAAGAACTCTTTCTTGTTGATTGCTCTGACGAGCTACTGGAAAAAATAAACAAAACATCATCCCAAAAGTGCAGTTCAGGCCTCAACGCAGATATTCTACCTTGGCCCAAAATTCCCGCAAATGTTCTACCCAGGCCCAATGTGTATAACCCTTCAAACAGATACCAGGTAATGTTCAATTCATGGGAATTCAAATTTAATGAAAAGGGGAGTGATGGTGATCAAGCAGAACTGTCTCTTTCTCCCACGAACACGAGTATGCTCCTCACTGGACCGATTGAAGAAGCCGCTGTAGATTTGAACGATCATCGATCTAGCGGAGATGATAGGCACCTTTTTCATCCTCAAGACACAACCCCAGAAGTCAATAGTACAACGGAAGACCTACCCAGAACATTGCACCAACCAGAGGAAGTCAAAAGTAGCAAGACTCAAGGAATGAACACATCGCTGGTCAATTTGGCCCAACATGCCATCCATGCATGTGAAAATACCAAATCTTCAAAGAGTAATGGAGACCCGGACGATCTATGCATAGTCAAATTTCACACACCAGGATTCTCTTTGACGTCATTGAACGTTCTCGATATGATTAAGATTTGCTATCCCGAGACAGCTTCGCAAGAGAAACCTGCAGTCATTCGGCAGCAATGTAACGACACCATTCATATTCTTTGGGAGTATAAAGTTCCTATCGATCGACTCATTACGAAATTCCATAGTATGTTTCTTATTTATTGTTGGGAAGTATACATAGCCCGATGGCTAATATCGAAAAGGCCTCTGGGTATACTACAAATTTACGGATTTAAGCGGTAAGATGTTCGTTACTAAGGTAGGTCCGAATCGTCCGATGTCTTCTTTCAGTAACGCGGTACTAATTGCGTCGTCGCAGATTTTTTACAATGGGAGCAAGGAGTCGCTTGTTCTCGACAATTCAGCGTGGAGCTTTAGCGATGTATAGATATTCGTTTTTTGTATATTTCCATGTGCAAGAATTAAATTCCTCAGCGTATAAGGAAGTTTATGTTGAACATTATTCTGTAACGTGAATTGGAAGGTCGATTTCACCTATTAGGCGTGACAAATCGATGAAGTGATATTCCTAATATTTGAACGATGCGATAGCCAATAGTAGTATCAGTGTACACTATCTCTAGAAAATTAGATGCACAAACTAATATGAAGTATTGCGAAAACTCTTCGTATTCTCGAAAGATGATAATGCTCTCTCTTCATCCTGTACAAATTCCATGGCAAATTCCCAATTACTGTATTAGTTTGTGGTGAGAAAATACCACAACCCACCAGTTCAATTGGATGATGTCAACTCAAAGTGCTCAATCGTGTTTTATACAATACACGAGTAAGATGAGTGTGTGTGTGTATCCTCAGTCTTCAATTATACCTTGCTTTGGCAATTGTTTTAATTATCGGTATCGTATACCCCCTTTCCCAAGCGAGATATTGAGGGGTTAACGAGTTGTTCTGATCATATAATATGGAGATCGTGCAGCATATGTAGCATGTGATAAGATTCTTATCTTGCAGTACTGGAACTGGCATATATAGATTACAGATAACTAGAGACTTGCATTCTTCTACGATAAGTATTTGAGTTTACCAACATTTGGGGGGTGAAGGAATAGAGATGTAAGGGTGTTGATGTGGAATTGGAATCAAGAAAGGGGAAGAAGGGAGAGGGGATTGGCAGGTTGAATGAAATATTGGATGTGGCATATTCGCACCACTTGCACTGCACAAATTGTCGTTTTGGCCAATCTTTAAAAGTGCTCATTAGTACGAGGTTTTGGATCACGGAATATATACTATCTTTGTTTGCATGTGCCATACCTACCTCTTTCATCGGGTTTCAGGTGGCGCAGGTATGTCTTTGCTTTGCTTTCGCGGCACCGTCATAAAACTTATACGTTTGATAACACCGAGTAGTATGTGAGTCCCATATTACAATGATGATCCATCATATCTCCCTTCACGAAATAACTTGAATAGTATTATGTATTCTTAAGGATCATAGCCTTCTTTTCTACCAAAGACTCTCCTTCAAGATATCAGGATGAATTTTCAGAGACTAGATTGGTAGCTGTAGCTGTAGCTGTAGCTTCTATGTTCATCACCACTGAGATTATTTTCGTGGCATAGGGTTTGGTTTGGTTTTATTACGAGCTGTGTTAATCAGAAGACGAGGAGATTTCAAAAGCAAGAATGGTCAAGATTCTAGGGTTGAGTTGAGCTGGGGGTTGGAATGTAATTTAATTTGGCTATGAATGCTGTTGTTTCCTTGGTATATAAGATTACGTCTTCGTCTTCTCATACTGTACTGTGTGGAGAAGGATTCCTAATTCAACTTTAATCATCGCAGCCGGCATAGGCATAGGCACAGGCATAGTTCATCTACTCGAGTACGCAGACCAACTCGCTACTTTCCTCATGAAATTTCGTAATTTCTCGAAATTGGATAATGGTCTACGATACGAGTACAGTAGCAGCATTTTAATACTGTGTATATAACTACTTTTTCAAATCAGACCCCTCCCCTGAGACCTTCTCCTCCTTCAAAATTCCAAAATTCAAAATTCTTCATATCTAACTTCCAACTTCCAACTTCCATATCAGAAACACCACACCTAGCATCACAAAATGAAGACGAATTAATAATAAAATTTTAATTCCTACTGTAATCTTACTCTTAGTCTTACTTTTACTCTTACTCTTCATTCCCCTTAAAAACATCTTATTCATCACATCATCACAGATCCCTCCATCTCTAAACTAATGTTCACTTCAAATATACCGGTACCCCAGTACAAGCATATATATTCATCATCGAAACCGCATCCCATTCCATTTCCAAGATCCTCTCTACTCTATACAAAATCATCTTTGATTATCCGAGTCCACATACATATACATATATATATATAAAAATCAATCATGACACCCACACTATACTACCGCAGTATTCCCATCGGTATTTTGAAACTCATTGTTAGGAGGTTTCTCTGCATTCATTCATTACATTATATTTACATTATATTATACGGGTATTAATTCCTTCCTCCATCCTCCTTCTCCCTTCTTCCTTCTCCCTTCTTCCATCTCAGATATAAGATCTTACATACACCCTCGAGCTCTATACACCCTCTTCCAGATTTACATAACTCACTCACACTCACACCCACACCATCTTTGCCCCTCTTCATCCTTCTCAAATGACCCCTGAACCCCTCCCAATTCTTCTATCCCCCTTACTTCCAAGTCCCTAGCTTTTAAGAATACAATACAAAGATATAATACGGACTGGAGATCATATCATATCCTATCATATTATATCATAATAGAACCAAGTAAATAGATGTATGTATTCGATAGCCAGCCATCCATTCTTATTTCAATTCCTATTCCTATTCCTATTCCCATTGCCATTCCGATTCCAATTTCAGTTTCAATTACATACATGTTCATGAATTGAATTCAAGGACCCCTCAACCGACTCAAAGATTACTTCAAATATGCTTCCTTCCTCCCCACGTTCACATATGTATGCCATGGTCAGTGTAACACCACTAACTACATACTGCCCCATGTTTTTCCTCAACATATGCCGCTCCTAAATTAACTCATCTATCCATGTAAATCTACTCATGCTCCATGCCGTACTCAGTCACTCAGTCACTCAGTCAGTCATTCAATCCACCTCCCATCAAAAATCAAAATCCCCCCTGAAATTCTCCACATCCATACCCGCCACCACGCGTTCCGCCAAATCTCTCCTCCCCATTTGACTAAATACCCTTCTCAAAGTATCATATAAATTCGTGCTCTGATTTTGCGAGATCATTCTTTCAAGATCCGCTTCACTGACACTTCCACCACCAAGTACATCTCTTGCCTTTTCCCTCCCTTCATTTTCGACAATCTTATGCATAGCCAAGGCACCTAAAAGATGAGAGGCAGCTTCATCATAACACCCAATATTGATGCAAGAAACGCCAAGATTGTAGCGAGCTCGCACAAAATTGGTGCGTAGGGTAAGGGCTTGTTCGTATGCGGCGATGGCTTCTTCGCTGCGACCGGAATTGGCGAGGGTGGCACCGAGACGATTCCATAAAAGATGAACTTGATCTCTTTGATTTGAGGTTCCGGATTCAGTCGAGGCGAGAGAAGCGGTAAAACAATCGACTGCTTTGTCGTATTCTTCGGCACCGTAGAAAAGGACGCCGAGACCGACCTGTACGTCTGGATCCATGTGTTCGCCATCTGGTGAAAGTTGAGCAGCACGAATGAACAGGTCGGTAACCTTTTCATGAAGTTGATGTCGGTCGGTGAAGCCGATATCATTCTCCGAGGATAGGGAGCCTGGAGGAATGATAGATGGGTATTTAACCGAAAGCCAACGCTCAAGTGTACGGTAAGCAGTACTATCGTAGCCTTCGTTCGTGTAAGAGACTGCCAGACCCATAAGAGCTGTCAGATTTGTGGGATCAACTTTCAGAGCTTGCTCTAAAGCCCGAATAGCGGGTGTTTCTTTTTCATTCTGGGCCTGTGCTGACCCTAAGAGAACCCATGCATCGACATGTTGGGGGTCTTTTTGTACTGCAGCTTCGAAAGCTAATGCAGCAAGAGACAAGTTACCTCCCTCATGCATTATCCGAACACCCTCCTCGAAAGGATTGGCAATGTCCTTGAAGATATTATCATCTTCAAACATGTAGCTTCCGAGCTGTGGATCGCGGAATGGTGATTGATGTGTTCCTACAGCATCAAATCCATCCCATTGATCGAATTCGCCTATGTTCATATCGTTGAGGCTTTCTTCACCAGCCATTTCCCTAGCAGCCGCATTTTCAGCTTGAATGCCAACCCAAATAGATTCAAAATCACCAAATTCATTGGTTTCGGATTCAAGGACTGACCTATCCATTTCATTTAATTCTCTTTCCACCGCCAAACTTTCTTCGAGCTCCTGTCCCTGCAGATCAATCTGTTTGAATTGCTCTTCCCAATTCTGATCATCGAGCTCAATCATCTTTCCTTTCCCTTTGTCCTGCTGTAAATTCTGGGCCGGTTGTTGGTGCTGTGGTTGGTTCATCGCATTCATGCCCATACCCATTCTATTCATTCCCATCATTCCCATGCCCATGCCCATACCCGTACCCATTTGGGGGCCTTGAAATGAATAGGCATTCGACATATTTTGCGCCATAGGACTCGCAGAGCGTGCCGAGCTCGATTGTCCCATCTGTTGAAATCGAGCAAAATCCGCAGGGCTAAATGCTGTACCTTTAGGAGCTTGAAACGCTGCCTCCATCCTTACCTGCTCTGACATTCCTGACATCCCAGGGTTGAACTCCTGAGCCCATCCTCCAACACTTGGAGATTGAGATCCATTTCCCATGTGTGCGTTTTGATGAAGATCATGTTGCATAGCGAAAGCTTCTGGTGGGAGCTGGCCGTTTTGTTGTATAAAATCGTTCATCATCTGCCAGCTTGCGAATTAGTGAGTGGCATCTTCGAGGTACAACCATGTTTGCTGAGATGTACTGTCCCAGACTACCTACATGATCTTGACTTCCATTCATATTCATCCCGGAGCGCATGCCCTGCATACCGCCTCCTGGCGCCCTACCAACTAATCTATCTCTCTGCAAACTCTTGTCATCCTGCACATGTTTTGTAAATTGACTAAGAGGATTTCCTGCTGTCGAGCATTCTGCTCCGCCCATGAATGACATGGCTGACGAAAGTTCGGTTTGTATCTTCTGTAGCTCCAAATGGATGTATTCGAACTTTGCCGTTTGCGTTGTCACTTTGTTAGTGATTTTCAAAGATAACTCCTGCTAGAAATGCAAATAAGCGAGAATATGTTGTACAAGAAAGAATGATGAACCTTTTGTGATTATTATAGAAGTTTATTTAATGTTGTAAATTGTAATAACTGAAAGATAGATAGCTTGGGTGGATAATGGAGGACGAGAATAACATGGGGAACATGGATGAACTTATGTTAAGTGGGTATCATTAGAAATTCAATCGGAGCACCTCGGTTGAGAAAGAGGTTTACATAAGCCAAGTCACATGTTTTTCAATGTTTTTTTTTTAAATATTGTATATATAGACAAAAGAATTACGCTCAAGCTATCATTGTATATACAATTGAGAAAGGAGAGATATACATATATGAAGTATGAGAATATAAGGATTTGATATGATTTAGATAGATATTTGATTTGCAATCTATGAACTTAATATTGTACATTTAGACAAAAGGACTACGCTCTGCTCTTTATGATGCACTGAGTGGAATTTTGATTCTTTTTTTGACCGCGAATCCGGATCTTCAAGTTGTTACACCTGATCAGATCACAACCCTTATAATTACAACCGACTAAACTTCCGATGGGTTTTGATACAAGATGAAAGGAAAGGAAGCATCTATGAAAGTAAAGCAGCCTAAGAGATTCAGCAACTTTTGAGGCTTCCCATTCACCTCTAATAGATGAATAACGCCTACCCAAATCCTTCATACAAAGTATTCATTCGATCATTCGTTAATTGATTCGTCCCGTTAGTAGGCATAAACCCCAAAGATTCAACATCCTCCTTAGAATGATGGTCTTGAGCCACCGTATCCTCCACGGTCACCTCCACGATCACCTCCACGGTCGCCACCACGGTTACCACCGTATCCTCCACGGTCACCTCCACGGTCACCTCCACGGTCGCCACCGTATCCTCCACGTCCTCCACCACCACCACCACGGCCGCCACCGTATCCTCCACGATCACCACCACCACCACGGCCACCGAAGCCACGGTCACCACCTGAACGGTCACCGCCGGCGGACTTCTCGCCAACACTGTAATCGACTCTCAATTTTCGGTTGAAGACTTCTTTGCCTTGCAATTGCTCAAGACCCTTGATGGCGCTATCAACGTCAACGAAGTCTGCGTGAGCGAAACCTCTTGGCTGTCCAGTGCGTCTATCAATAGCAACACGGACATCAATGACATTTCTGACATCACGGAACAAGCTGTTCAAATCAGCATCAGACATCTCGAAGGCGAGGTTTCCAATGAAAAGACACTTGGAAGGTGGGTTCTGATCTCTGATCTTTGGTGTCTGGTTGACGTAGTTGACAATAAGTCGACGACCTTCGAAGATGGTCTGGTTCTTGGCTTCAATGGCAGAGGTGGCGGATTGAACATCGACGAAGTCAACGTAGGCAAATCTGAAAAAAGTTGTTAGATGTGAACTGCAAATAAGGCCAAGAAATGGTGCGCCTACCCTTTACTCAAACCTCTCGCGTCTCTGGTTACTCGGACATCTGTAATGGTTCCGAAAGGCGCAAATTCTTTTTTGAGGTCTTCTTCGGTAATGTCGAACAACAAGTTACCAATGTAGACTCCATTGTTAGGCTCAATTTCGGGACGCAAATCTCGGTCACCACCGCCTCCAAAGCCACGGTCTGCAAAGCCACCGCTGTTGGATCCAAAGCCAGTTGCCTCAGCGACGGTGTTTTTAGCCTCAGCGGCATACTCTGAGACGGTTTCGGTGGCGGAATTGATAGCTGATTTAACAGTTCCTTCCTCTTGTGCGTCTACGTTCTCGTGTTCTTCGTCTCTGACATGTGCATCATCACTTGCATATCTTCTAAAGACTACTGATGAAATTCTTTCATTTGAGGCCTTGAGAACGAATGGGGATGGAGCGTTGATGGTGCGAGGTCTAGAAACGAAAGAGGTGGAGGAAGCAGCTCGGAGAGCAGCACGACGGACGAAATGCCTTGAAGCAATTATTAGTTTGAGAACATAAACAATGATAAACAATAGGATTGGATTCAAACTTACATATCTGCGGGCTTTTAGAAAGAAATCGACTTGGGAAAGATTTCTATCAATTGGGGAGGGGCAAAAAAAAAAGATGATTGATATGAAGATAAATTTGATGGATTGCCAAAAATTATTTCGAATTTTGTTCCTTCGATAGACTTGTCCAAGATAAGTTTAGCGTTACGTTAGTCCATTTAAAGCATAGCTCTTTTTCTTTAGGATTGATCAATGATCAAATACTGTACTCCGCAATGCCCGCCTCTCACATTACCAGGTAAATAAGTACCGTAGATAAGATATGTACAGTAACTAAACTGGAAATAATCTATTAGTATATCTATAGTAACTAAACTACTCGAGTAGAAAGAAAGGAAATAATCTAGATATAGAATAACGTCTTTCATATTAAATCTGTTTAGATATTCATATACTGTATCTTTTCACTCGAGTATAAGCTGTGACATCTGTAATAGTCCACTAGCACAATATAATATACTCGAGTTATCTCTTCTATTAATATTTTACTAAACTTGATTCCTTTATTTGCAAACTGTTTCCCTCACTTTGATCTTATTACCATCATCTTATATATACCTATAATCTGATCTAATCTATCTGGATAATGTTGGCATAATTCCAAGCTAGCTACATGGTCCAGATCTGTATTATTATATATACTGAGAAGCTCGAGTTTTAAGTTTTATAGTCTAATTACCTTCCCAAACCTCAAGTCTAATTATAGTTAGTTATGATCCTTCTAGGTTTTGTTATAAAAGCTATAAAAACTAACGAAGATAAAGTCTTGTAGCTCCTGCTATGATATGATGAGTCCTGCTCTACTCGAGTGTACTATCGAAATCATGAGGTTACCTATTACTACGGCCAATACACCCCACCATGAAAGGGCAACAACTAAATACTGGTACCACTACATTGCCAGTTCTTGCTTTAAATATAACAGGTAAATCAAATCTTCAATCCAAGTGAGTAAATTGTATTGGATTTAGGTAGCACGTTCATACAGTTAGTGCTAATACACAAAAAGGCTGATGAAGGAAGTACTTCGCTAGATTAGTTTACAAACAGGCTAATGGAACAAATGGACTTTATTAAACTCATTCAAAAGCATCACACAATTTTCGGCTTCCAAGCATTTCTTCATCTTTTTCAGCTGCATGCATGAAGTCAAGTCTGTATAGCAGATACCCATAAAGGAAAATGGATTGGTTTAGAAGAGGTAGCTATCAAGTACTCTGTCTAAACAATACCGAATTCCTCTCAAACTAGTGAAGGAGAAGATGAGTCTCAATACAAATAGGATGATAGTAATATCCAGAAAGTTTTCTATCAGAAAAGGTCTGATTACCTAATCTCTAAACTAACTCTGGGACATTTCAATCCCAACTTCAATTATTGTATCACTTCCTTGATGAATTGAAGGACTTCAGATGCTCAGAATGTCTTTTGAGGTATTCTACTGGAGTAGAAACCTACAACACACCACCTATATTGTCTTGTTGTAGTCAACCATTCAATCATTACATATTTTATTTTGTTATATAAGTAATCAAACAATACAAGTATTGTCCTTCGACTTTCAATATTCACATACTGTAATTCTTTTATTGTCTGGTGAATCAAAACAACAACAGAATACCGGTATATATTTGGACAATGTGAAGAACCTCCCAAGGGGGAAGGAAAGGAGATGGATCCTTCTTTATGTATGCAATTACCGGGATTAGATCGGAAGCACCAAGAAAATGGGTCAGCAAACTTCCACCATTGTGGTTAAAGCACCACGTCCAAGTGCATCAAGAATTGTAAATCATCACCATCACCATCATCTTCCCCAAGGATTATCAAGTCAAATGGATGTAAACAATACAAAAATTGGTACAGCCGAAAAATTGGGTAATGGTCTCTTTTCCACACTGGATCTAAATCCTGGGGATCCTATAATTATTATTCACAAACCCCTTTTGTTGATTGCCGAGAACCAGGCACTACATCGAGTATGCGCCAATTGTTTTATTGAAGGAGGAGAAGGAATCGACCTTGAGCCTTGTTCGAGTTGTGGTGTTGTCAGATTCTGTTCTAATGCTTGTGAGAAGTCATCGTTAAGATCAGAAGGATCACACAAATCAGAGTGTGCATTTTTAAAGTCACAAAAGCCATTGGAGCACTCTCGAGCTCAAATTAGTGCTCAAGCAACAACAAATACTGCTTGTGGATATTCAAAATGTCAGTCGAGAAAAACAACCATAAGTTGTATTGGCTGCAAGGCACTCAATTACTGCGACAAGAAATGCGAAGATAAGGACCGCTCGTTCCATGAGCAACAATGCAAGGATATCCAGTCGCAAAATCTTGGTTTTACTTTGAACAAGATACTTCCTACAGCTGTGCGCGCCACGATCCAATTGATTAGCCATCCAAAAACCCTTGCAAAAGACTCGGCATTTATGGAGCTATCATCCCAAGAAGATGAGCTTAGGAAGAGCCAGTCAAAGTGGGATGACATTTTGCTACAGGCACATGCCGTAACAAGCCTTCTCAAATGGAAGCCAGAATACGTCAAGTATGCTCTGGAATCTCTCTGTCGGGTAAATCACTCTACTCTACTACCTCTGATTCTGTAACCTTGCTAACAAATATCCATAGCTCTCCACCAATGCGTTTCGCGTCGAGTCTAATATCGGCAATGGCCCAATTGGACTTTGCCTCGATCCCCTATTAGCACGCGCTAACCACCGTTGTCATCCAAACGCAGCCATAACATTCGATGGAAAGCGTTGCACCCTCCGAGCCCTGTCTCCCATCGTCAAGGGAGAACAAATCTTCATTTCCTATATTGACGAAACACAACGACAAGAAGTCCGTCAAGCGACATTAGCAGAGACTTGGTATTTCAAATGCCGCTGTGCTCGTTGTACCATTTTTCGGAGTATATATGACGAGTTTATGCGTTATCCCACCATCTCAACCCCTAAATTTGACAAGCTCGTCCCATATCAAGCAACTTATAACTTCGCAAAGGCTCGAGTAACCGAAGAAGATCCAAGCACTGTCACCCGGCTCTTCTCCTTACTCCATGTCCTGCGCCATATCGAGGCCACGATTAAAAACGCCCATAAAACCCACCAGAATATCGACCGACGTCTCGATTTTCTGATGAAGGCAATTGGAAATCTAAACGATTTCATCCTCTTGCAGCGTTATGCGCAACAACCTCTACCCATGGTTCTCACTGAGATGTATCTTATTTATCTCGACAAAGCAGAGTATATCTCCGCTCTTATCATCCTCATGTACTTGATCCGTCACGCAGATCCAATCAATCACCCAAGTCCATATCATCCCCAACGAGTAACACGGCTCCTAGCACTCCAACGCCTGCTCAAATTTCTAGCAAGCTATGATCCGGATATTCTCAGGAGATTTGCGATACAACACGGCATCCCAATCGCGGTCCTGTTTGAAATGGATTGGGTAAGCGCGTGTCAGATGGTGTTGTATGTCCTGAGAGAAGTGGGCAATAAGTGTTGGGGGGAAGATAGTGCGGTGATGAGGGGGCTGGAGCTGGATATTAGGGATGTGGAGGACATTCAGTGTAAGAGAGAGGATGGAAAGGTGGGGGCAGCGTTGAGAGATTGGGGAAGGGGGAAAAATGGCACAGGAGTTGTTTATGTGGAGAGATTGGGGGTAGGATTGAGGAATTTGGCGGGCTGGGTGTGGAATGTGGTGGGGGTTGCGAGGGACGGTGCTATGGCTGGTACTGCGTGAGAAATGGATGGGGAAAATAATAGCGTTTGGAGGTTGGTGGTCGGGATATGATTAGGTATGTCAGTCAGGTAGATGTCAGGTGTCAAGTGTCAGGATGGGATAAAAGGATTAAGGGGATTTGCAAAAAATAAATAAAAGAAAAGATCACCTAGCCTCGTGGATAGGAAAATATTTCAAATTTTTTTTAGGATCGATCGATATGTGTGTGTTGCGTTATGTTACGTTATGAGGCTATGGGGGATAGCATAGGATATGATAGGGGATAGGGGAAACGATAATACAAAATTCAACTCTCACCTAACCAACCTTACCCAGCCAACCACCCAACCTACTCGAGACTCGAGCACTTAACTTGATTTACTCGTATCATAATCGATACATTTGCACCATATCATACTATATCATACAACATTCACATTCACATCATATCAACATATAAAACTCTAAATACAAAAGCCAGAATAATAATAAACAAGCTTTACATAAGCCCTTAACCTGTAACCTTTAACCTTTAAACCTTAGCCCCCTCTCTCAATCCCTCTCTCAATCCAACAATCCCTTTCAAATCCCTCCTGAACCGTAGCCTCAAAACCCCTTCCTTACTTTTATCTTATCTCTCCTAATCTACTCGAGTAATGAACTAGATAAATTAGATATCCTCACTTGTTCCTCAGGCTCCTCACTCCTTCAATTTCAATACCCCCTCTCCAACACCTCCTTAACCAATTCCTCCCTCCTCTCCAATTCTTGCTTTCGTGTACTTTTTCTCCTTTTTCTTTCTCCTTCTTGGGGGGGTTTTTTCGCTGCTGCTGCTGCTTCTTCTTGTTCTTCTTCTTCTTCTCCTTCTTGTTCTTGTTCCTGTTCCCTCTCCTTTTGATACATCTTTTCCCTCTTTTCCTTCTCAATATAATTCTCATTCTCATTCTCATTCTCATCTGCAGGCATCGGCATTCTCCTAAACCCACCCGTACATCTTCGATCTGGTTTAGTTTGTTGCTCGATCATGAAATGATCGTCTGCAGCATCAGCATCAGCATCAGCATCAGTATCAACATCAGCAGTACCAGTAGTCTTCAATTTCAAGGTAAAAATCTCGTCCAAATCTACCGAGGGTCTGTGACGAGAACTGCGCGTGTTTCTCCGGGGTCTTCTGATGAGGTTTACAGGCCGAGTTATTTCCTCCATTTCCATTCCAACATCTCCGGCAACAGCGAAATCATGGTCCTGAACTTGGTCTTGAAATTGAACAGGAATCTGAACTTGCATTTGTGCAATCGGACTCTCTCCAATTTCCTGAAGTTCCCTACTCTCTGTATCCTTCACACGCGTCAAGTCAATCGCCAGGTTGTTGCTTGTCGTACCTGCCACTTCTATCACGAGCGCAGAACTTGAGCCTGGAACTGGCATGTCACGTTTTCGTAGTGCTCTTCCCGGAGTAGATAGTTCTTCAGTACGTGGGTCACCTGCAACTTTCCCCACCAGCGGTTTCACGGCCGAATTTGAGTCCGGAACTGGCATAGTCCTCCTCCTTAATGCCCTTCCTGGCGTTGATAAATCTTCACTGCCTGTTGCAATTGAGATACTAGTTGCGAGAGGTGGAAGGTTTTTTGAGCCACGAGGGCGACCCCGGCCTCGAGAGCGAGGGGGGTGCGGTTGAAGTCGCGGTTCTTGGTTTTGGTTTTGCCGGGTGGGTTCTGATGGGGAAGAGTTAGAAATTTCAAGTTGGGGATATGGGATTTGATATTGAATTTGGGGGACATGTAGATGGGAAGTAAGGGGATACCCACCCGAAATTATCGGGGAAATGGTAGAGGATGGGGATATCTCTTGAGATGATTCGGGGATCTCAGTTGCTGCTTGTGAGATGGGCTGGAGATGTTGATGCTCTTTGTTATTGTTTCTCTCATCAGGAGTGTTCATCTCAGTTTCGATTCGCTGGGAGGGTGACTCTGGAATCTGTAGTTCGATATCTTGCTCCATGTGCTGAACATTACCGTCTCGTTGAGTATGATTAGTATCACCATCCTTGGCATAACGACCAAGAATAGGAGACCGGGTGCGAGGTTGTAAGTGCGGAGTGGTGAGCTCCTCTGTTGGGAGACGCGGAGGAATTGAGTGAGGTTCCGAATCTTCATCTTGATGAGCTTTCGTTTGTTTTCTGCGTTTGTATTGCGGATTGGTAAGCTTTGTAGCCATTTTTTTTATTTGATCGGATTCAGCTTCGTTATATCGGCGTTTCCGACTAGAGGTCTTGCTAGATGCAGCTATTCCAGAGTCTTCCTCATTAGACACTAGCATCTGAGAATTTTGCTGTTGCTGTTCATCGGAAGGTACAGAAGTGGTTGCTACTCGTGTGCCCGAGGTTAGAAAACCGCAAGAAGCTCCCTTCATATCATTAATAAGAGTACGTAGAGTTTTAAGCTCCTTACGAAGATCGACCACTTCATTAGCGTTCTCTCTCACGTGGAGGACATCATTTTCAAGGGTATCAATGAAACTTTCAGCGACAGGGTGGGATTTTCGAATTTCGGTCATCTCTCGGCGTACATCTTCCATAAAAGATTTAACCTCCTGCATGTCCTTCTCGAAGCGACCTACAGCAGCATCAATACGATCGATATCCTTTCGTTGCTCTACAATGGTCAAGATGATAGCCGCATCACCAATTATCGGTGGTGAAGATGCTGCTGTAGTGAAGGGCTCTTCGATACCCTGACGAGATATATTACTGGGTCGAGGTGTATGAGATAATATGGACGATGGCCTCTTAGACGCAGACCTTGAGTTGTTTGAAGGTTTTCTCAAGTCATGCGTTTTCGTGACAGCTAAAACTGCCTTTCCCCTTGTTTCTTGCGATTCCATTGATAATTTCTTGGCGCATAAAAGTAGTTGGTCTCTATTCGATATTAGCAGGCAAACTACTACCTTATGATTGTAAACTCTCCATACTTTTTCAACAAATGTCCTTCTGGTGCACTATGACATTGCAGGCCCAATACCTCACGGCATTCTGCGCAAGTCAAATCTTGAAGAGAACTAAGACGGATGAGTATTGTATATCAAATCCGAACTTTAAGGGCACATACCTATTCTCAATAACAGTACCGACTTGAGCTGAACCAGTGGCTAGTTTGATAGTACCAACTCCTTTGAATCCCGTAGCATCTCTTGTTACTTTAGGTATGTAGTAAGTCTTCCCGAGACCTTCCCATGAATTATCGAAGCTACCAAGTTTAAGATCGCATCTTAGACAATAGCATACGATAACTTCAAGTTCTGGCGACATTTTGAACTGTGTATACTGATCCTGATTCCTGATTCCTATGCAAGAAGATGTTTGAGAAGACCAAAAGTTTTAAGAATAACAATAAAACGTTGATATTGCCAGGCAAATGCACTTGCCAAATACTTCTTGTAGAGTTGTATTGAATTTGGAATTTACAGTGGTTGAATATAATTTTGAAATGAAATAGAAATTTAATATCATTCGGTACTGTATGTATGGCTAAACGCGTGAGATGGCGGGTTTTTCGTGTTTGGCTATTTTGATAAGGGTAGGTAACTTTACAGTTATTCTTCAATTGACCTCGCCCACATAACGTATTAAACAATGGATGTAACGAGTAATGATCTGATATATTATAAACAGATTCATAAAATATGATATTCTCTATCTTACCTCGATAGACTTGGGAGCTTGAGAAGGATTAACCAACAACCACCGAGGCTTAATCACGCCTTACTATATTGGGTAAAATTTATTAATTCTGCCATTCACCGCCTGATTACTGTAGAATTTATACTCGAGTAAAGTCATTCTATCATCTAAATCTAAAATCTTGCCCTTGCTACAAACATATCCATCTACGACAATCCTCGAAAATGACTGTCGCAGACCTTCCCGCAGTATCGCAGCAATCCGATGGTGATGTCAATTCTAAAAAGCGCAAGCATGAGGAAGAAGAGGAATCCAATATGAAATCAGTATCATCAGAACTTCGTCAACCAGATTTACCAGAATTTAATTTGACATCTGCAAAGTCTACTGGTAAAGAAGAAGAGCTTGGTGATAAGCTTCCCTCTGAAGAATGGCAAACGGTAGACAGACGACCAAAAAAGAAAGCCAAGAAGATACCAAAAGCTGAAAGTGGAAATTACCCTGCTATTACTTTCGCAGCAAAAGAGTCTAGACTTTCAGACCAAATCAAAATTGGAGATTTACAAGGTCTCGCTCTTTATATTCTTGCAGATGGCATGGCTCCTCAATTTGTTTCCATTCGTCATCGACCTCAATTTCGAAAAGTTGTCGTGATTATGGTCCCTGGACTTGAGGAATCAATGTTCGGTACCAAACCTGCATCTGATACGCGTCGATATTCCCCAGAGGATATCTATCCACGCAAGCTAAAGTCTAAAGCTTTGCCTGATTATCTGAAGCCATTTGCGGATATGTTTGAATATATATGGCCAGTCAAAACACCAGGAGACAAGAAATATGCCAAGATGCATTCTCCTTTACATGCTATGCTAACAGCACCTGTAACTAAAAGCCAAGATGACAAGAATAGCAATGGAAAAGGCCCCAGGAAAGCTAGAGAACCAAAAGGTTGGCAGAATAGCCGCACACCGGTTACCCAATTCCTCACATCGCAGGAAGACCTCCAAGAAAACGGTTATACCCTACATCCCGCAACCTATAACGACGCCATCGATAAAAGCAACTTGGCAGAGCAGCGGAAGACGTGGGAGGTTGACGAAGCTCACGGATGGGTAGATACAAAAGTCAATAATTTTGACGAAGGAGCGGTCCCAGATAATGAGTTTGAGCAAGGAAGTTTGACAGTTGGTAGAGAAATCTTCGCTCTGGATTGTGAAATGTGTATGACTGGCAAGGGTGAATTTTCACTCACGCGCATAAGTATTGTCAGTTGGGATGGTTCAGTTGTTCTTGATGAGCTTGTAAAACCGGAGAAGCCAATTATCGATTATCTTACCCAGTAAGTGTTTATTTCATGATTTGACAAAGATGCTAACAGTTGGCAGATACTCTGGAATGACTGAAGCAATGCTTGCTCCTGTCACAACAACACTACAAGATATACAAAAGAAATTAGTCGAGCTGTTTCATCCACGAACAATCTTAATCGGACATTCTCTCGATTCGGACCTCAAAGCCCTCAAGCTTACGCATCCATACATCATCGATACCGCTGTTATATATCCTCATCCGCGTGGTCCACCACTCAAATCCTCTCTGAAATGGCTTGCACAAAAATATCTTGGTAAAGAGATACAAAAGGGACATGGAGCAACTGGTCATGACTCAACTGAGGATGCCAGAACTTGTCTTGACCTTGTAAAGCTAAAGTGCGAGAAGGGAGTTGACTGGGGAGCAAGTGATTCACAAGGTGAGAACCTGTTCAAGCGATTAGCTCGAGCAGGTGTCAGATATAAGAACCAAGTAGGATCAGCCATACCAGATTTCACGAACGGTAAAACTTCGGCCGCCGTTGATTGGGGTGATCCAAAGAGAGGTCCTGGAGGTGCTGCGACATTCTCGATTGGATGCCGAAGTGACGAACAGGTCATGGAGGGTATCATTCGAGCTATAAAGGGAGATCTCGATGGCAAGGAGATTCCTGGTGGTGGCGTAGATTTTGTTTGGGGTAGATTCAGAGAATTGGAGGATCTAAAAGGATGGAATAACCAAAGACTCCCTCGTGCTCCAGATTCCAAAAGTACGGCGGAAGGCGACGATACCGCAGCTAACGAAGCCGGTGAGAAGACTAAAGTTGATACGATTGTGGAGGAGCCAAACTCTGCTAGTGAGCAGAAGACCATGGAGAGTTTTAACAATGCGAAACCCTCCGACTCCTCAATCACCGTCACCGAATCCTCACAAGCAACCGCGACCCCAACAACTACCGAACCCTCATCATCGTCACCCTTCTCATCCGCAACACTCGCTCTCACCCAACGCATCCACAAAATCTACAACTCACTTCCTCCCTGCACCGCATTCATCATCTATAGCGGCTCTGGCGATCCAAAAGAAATGGTTCGATACCAAAAAATGAAACAACAATTTCAACATGAGTATAAGACTACAAAGTGGGATCAGTTGAGTGTTAAGTGGACGGATGTTGAGGAACAGGCTTTGAATAAGGCAGCGGATGAGGCGAGAAGTGGGGTGGGGTTTATTGGGGTTAAGTAGGAGGTGAGTAGTGAAGGGGGAAGTGGATAAAGGGTATACTCGCCTCTTTTAACGAAAAAGCTGCCGCCAAGAACTCCTTTTCGATGGATGATTGCGCTATCGTGCGCCATGTTGTAGACTTTCCTGTACCTGCCATACCATTGAGCCAGAAGACACATTCTCCAAGAGTTGATTAAAGGCAATTTGGAGCTAAGGTTAGATAGTGGAAGTTATCTAATAATGCTTTAAGAGATCCCAATACCTACTTGGTGTTATATTAGTTTGTGCCAACAAGTAGTGATCTCACGCAGGCACGTGGCAGGTTACAGTATATCATGAGAAGCGCTAGTGTGAATGCCCGAAGCAGTAAGTCAAGGTGATAACCGCATTATCGGGTTGCGCATCTACAAACTGTTGGTTAAATATTGGGGTTCATGAACTAGTCAAAGGGTTCTGTTATTCATATTGTTAAATGCTTGATTCTTCTAGGTAAGTAGCTAGCTAAGAGGAGGTCATTATATACTCCTTCTGTACCATTGGGTATGGGAAAGAATCACACGACATATGTTCCGACAACAACACTACTTATGATTTGAGAAATAATGATTGGAATACTCTACCGAAACCAACAGTTCATCGAATAACACCATTGAGCATTCTAATGAGATTGTACTGTAGAGAAACTTTCTAAGCGTGATCGATTGGAGATGGACCAGCGTCGATTGGGAAAGTGAAGATGTTGTTAGGGCCATCAGCCAAAAGACCATTTCCACCAGGACGCATTTGAGAAGCAGGAAGCCACAGAGTGTTATCAGCGGTAACCCACATGAGATCAGTCCAAACAAGAGCATCGTCCTGGACAAGGATACTAGCATATCCATCCTTGGTAATCTTCCAGATAGCAATCAAATTGGTATCACTGACGTAAATGTTTCCGTCGGCATCAATGGTCGTACCACCGGTAGATGGCGTCTCCGCGAAAGCCCCGGTCAAATCACCAAGGAATGCGGCTAATGTGTTGTTGGTCAATGAGGCGTTGAGATATCGAGTCTCAATACGGTATATGCCTCCGTTGCATGGTTGGTAGTAGAAGTACACTCCGTCGGGGGAAACTTCGATTTGATCAAGTCCGACGGAAAGGTATCCGGATCCGTATCCGTATCCCTCGAGAAGAGTGTGCTTGAATGCCATAGGGAAGTGAGCAACAGCAGATGGGTCGTCAGCAAGGACACGAATCCCGGCTTCGGAGGTCAAGTTTAGAATAATTAAAGCTCCGGCGGTGTCACTGAGGTAGGCGAGTTTACCGGTGGGACCGAATCGCACGTCGTCGATTCCACTGTTGGAGGTAATGATGCCGTCGAGGTAGTAGAGTTTATCGACAGTGTTGGTGGTAAGGTTAACACCAACCAATTTGGAAGAGCCGTTACCGTCAACACTGACGAATGTGCTAGCTGCATCGGAGGTGGAGTTGGCGTCGGAACTGTATGAGTTCCATACAACGTCAGGGTACGTACAACACGGTGGAACTTTCGCTGAGGAAGGAGCTCAACACATTGGGGAGCCTTGGTTAAGGAGTATCGTTGGGTGAGGAACTTGCAACCGGAAGCCGAGATGAAAAATCCTTGTGTTGGCTGATTTGATCGTCTGTATAGGCGAGTTCGAGACCGGGAGTAAGTGCTGCGGCGAAACTTGAAGGCGCGGATATCAAAAGGGAGGTGAGGATAGAACCCAACATGATTAAGGGGTTTCTGTTGGATCGAAGGAAGGGAATGAATGGGGAACTTGATGATCGTGAGTCGTTCATTATTGAAGGCTCGGCTGTTAATATATACTTGAGGAAAACTCTACTACTTACGGTATAGTACTTGCAAGTAGGACGGGAAATACCCAGGTCTAAGGTGGAGCGATGCCAGCCATGTACTATACGGAGGTGACTCGTCATTTGATTGACTTATATAAATGAGTTGACAGTTTAATAACATCGCTTTATTGCTCAAGATTGTTTTTTTCTTCTATGCTTTGTATAATAATCCTGTTCTTCTACTAGTAACTAGGAAATAGAAATAACCAAATTATATAATCAGGGATATTTTATCTTTTGTATTATAGAATACTCTTATAATATAAATATTTAATATATAATAATATATATTTTGTTTAAAAAGACTATATAGATTTTCATATTTAATCTTTAATACTACTCGTAATTACTATAGTATACTTGTTATTATTATAATAAATAAAACAAAATCTAAAGAGAGAATATCCAAGTATACTTTTTAATTTTTATAATTCAAGTTATTAAGTTAATAAGTCTTTAGAGAACAAACTGCGATATAGCTTCTGAAGTATCTCAGTACTAAGAAGCTAAAGAAGCTAGAATCAAAGCTCGTGCGTGTACTATTATTTAAAATACTATTATTTATAACAATTATTATATTTGTTCTTTATCTACTTTACTCGAGTATATGATAAGCCCAACTCCAATTCTCTTTATTATTCCTATAATTGTTCCAACAAAAATCTTCCATTTCCATTCAATTTAAATAATAGATCCATACTTGTACAAGTAATATAGTATATATATATCAACCACTACAAATTAGAATTTGGAATAATCAATCAACCAGATCAGATCAAATCAATCAAAACAATCTGATTATTCGAGTAAATAAATAAATAAATAAATCGC
>KI628624.1:13916-134081 GCA_000503235.1 Sclerotinia borealis F-4128 | reverse complement strand
CTAACTCAGATAAATGTCTTAGGCATCCATCCACTATATAGTCGGCGTCGCTCCACACACCTTCTTCTCTCCTTGTCGAATATCATACATTATACCTAGTACCCACCAGAACCCGTACCAGCCCCGTGATAAGATCTATATTATATATAATTATTTCGATATCAGTTTTTCATAAAATATCAAAATCAAGTATCAAAAGAACTATTCCAAATTTATTATTTTCAATTTGTAATTGAATATATTATATTTTAATAAAATAAGAATTAATATCAATATTATAAATCAATTTAATTTTATTAGTATTACTACAGATGTACTCGTAGTGTAAATGTTGATTTTTGTACTAATTTCAAAATAGAAGAGCCACGAATCATTCTCTTATTGTCCTCTGTATTGAAGTTATCAGATCTAGTACATCACAAGTTACAATCTATCAGTAAATAAGACATCCCATTCCAGTAAAGCATTCCCAATGGCTATTTGGAGAGTCTTTGAATCAATGTATGATGAGATAATGAGCCTTAATGAAGAACAGGATGGACTAAATGCAGTCATAGTATGTTTCATTTCTCATAACACCTCTAGCTTTGAGCCTATTAGGTGTATGCCACAGTCAATATGACACCATGGTCTCGTCTAATAGGTCGATATGCTGCATAATTTATACAGAAGATATGGTGAATAGGAAGAAGAAGTATCTTTCGATAGGAATATGAAGGTATGTGGATTGGAAACTGTGGTTCACAGAAGAGATGTAGAGATATATATTGGGGGATATCAGAAACCATGTGCCCAACCAAATATCTCATTATTTGCGGTGATAACAACCAGCAACTTTCAATCAGTTGAACTCTATAAATGCCATTGGTTAGTCAATGATTAGATGCTTTCGTTGATTTGGTTTATAGTGAATATTTTAATCATTTGGAGTTTTAAATGATTATATGCTTTCATCGATTGGTCTTTGGACTAGAAAGCTTGATTAATTATCTCCTTTTCTATCTAAAAAGGATGGCTGCGTGAGTTTTCAGAGCTATCTGCTTTGGGTATGGCAATACTTCGGATAACTTAAGTTAAATATTATATCAATATAATGCTTCATGAACTAAATATATTGTGGTATTGACAATAAAGACTATTAGAGACAGCCTATAGGACTTGAAACATGAACAATAAAATATATCTTCAACTATCAATCATCTTGCCATCATCATAGAATAGCTTTATTATAGCCCCGCTTATGTATTGAGTGGTAATGTGAATATCACGAATATTCGAGTATTCACTGAAAGTTGGGTGACTCCTTGATTTGATAGTTTAATTAGGCATAGGAATTAATACATCATTAAAGAGAATCTGCCACTGTACTATCGGTCCTATAGCCGAGGATCTTTTCTAAGAGTCATTATAGTACACTCTTTTAAATCTTCAAATTTCTTCCCCCATCCATTTGACACTTTTTCAATACTGTATGGATGTTTTGTCAAGGACTGTATGGAAGTAAACTCCAAGACAACACCGCCAAAGAACTACTTGCATCTCCATTGATGAGGTAGTTCGTTCTTATGTTCAACTTTATACAGCTCAATCAGAACCTAAATTAACAACAATCGACTGTAAGATCAATGGAGAAGTGTGTCATTGTCACCTCAATCTGCTCAATCTTCTAACACCTAAATAGAACAGCCATGAACGATACCGATACCACAGATGTGTCCCCAATGACACCACAAATCGAATTACCAAATATTCCTGAGATGTCGGATCTTCGAATCCATACCGAAAGGGAGGAAGAAACTGCTTTCATTCAATCAGATCCACCCCCATCACTGAATACAATACCATTGGAAGTTCGACATAAGATATAAAAATACCTACTCATAAACCCTGTTCTGGGAGAGTTGGAATCCATTCTTGGCGAAGATGAGGGGTACATATTCGAAGATGAGAAGTATGACCTCCATCCTGCTGTCCTCCAGGTCTGTCAACAAAACTATGAAGAGGGATGCGATATCTTGTATGCTCAGCAATTTATCGTCTGCTTCAACACATACCTAATAAAGGATTGTTATCCAAGATCTCCTTTGTTCAGGAGGAATATTAGGTTTCAACATTCCCGTTGTCATGAATACAACACATCATTCAAAAATGTTCGGCGATGGAAGATTATCGTCAGCTCCTACAACAATATTGGTTGGATAGAAACGCCAAGTTGGGGATTAAATGCGTTTGAATATTTCTGTGACCGTTTATCCAGCGTTGCTATCACAGGTCTTGAGATCATTCTCTGCGACCCTAATTCGGAATCCAAGCGGCGACCTATAAAGCCACGGGAAATTCTAAGACCTCTGACGATCTTGCGAAACGTGGGAAGCTTTAATATCAGAGGCAGCATTAAATGAATCTCTTCAGAAGCGGTTCAACTATAGTACCAGCGACTCATCAGAAGTTTCTCAACGTAAATCGAATATGCCAAAACCAAGAATGTACAAGAAGTTAAAGCATTTGGTGGAAGGCAATAGACCAGTCGAGCGGTAAGTTATGATAATCGAAAAGTGATATCAAGGCAAAAATGGCTAACGCATATAGATTATCTGAAATGCACAGCCGCCTGGTCAGGTTTACACGATCCTTCGAGAACTTTGCTCCATGGAAGCTAGAGATGGCCGCTGATGCAGAAGAGGTAGATCCATCTCTCAGCAATCCGCGCCACTTTAACCACTGGCCTTCTCCTTACACTGGAGTGACTCATACAAGCTTTCTTGAGAAAACTTTAAGAGAAGCATACACTGCCTCGCAGTATTTTGACAGTGCGAAGTTCAAGTCACTTAGAGCCGGCATCGTACATCACCTCCATCCTCAATACGATCGTATCCTCAATGCTTCTCGACTCTTGGTAGAGGCCATCAAGGAAAGGAAGATCAAATTCGAGGCTCTAGATCCGGTTTCCGCAAACATACGAGTCACGAGACGCCATGACTGGGAAGAGATTGCTGAACTGGCAGTTCTAGTTGAGGAGTATGCTGCTGCCTTTGAACGTGACAAGGACCTCATCACCAAAGGGAGATTTCGACTCATGAAAAGAAAGCTAGAAAATTGCAGGTGGATTACCCTAGAGCAATGATGCTTCAAAGACTTGGAAGAATTCTCGAGGACAAAAGATCCGATCTATTCTTTGCTGCTTTTCAAGACTTGCTTCATGATCTGGAGGGTCAATTTCTAGAAATTCGACAGGCTTGGGAAGACCTATTCAAGGGTGACACGCATCAGAAGACTATGTGCGACATACTGTATGATAGCAGGTGCTTAGAAGGTGTGATCGACTTAACGGTTCGGGAGCCGGACATGCGGGTGCCAAGGAAAGAGTATGCAGAATGGGGTGCTGGCTCGTCTTGGGGGTGAATACTAGCTTTAATGCTGATCAAGCTGGCACAATGTAAAGATCCCCATCATCGTTTCTGTACGGGCTACCATTGCATACAAATAGTTTCCTTCTATAGCACAATCAAATAGAAGAATGTTCTTCCCTCCTAGAACGCTTATTTGTCTTTTCTCGTTCTTCATGATCTACCATTCATTGCAGAGGACCGAATAATTGTCACTCCTTCGTCAACTCGGTCAGGTATCATCGTCACGGTAGGCTTCTTATGAGACTGAACAACCGAAATGACTCAAATTGACAAATTCACATTCTATCTTTCCGTGAGTTCACCAATATAACCTCCATTAATATCAATGATAGATGCGTCGTCATTCTCGATTGAAATATTATCCGAATTCAAACAAACACCCCTCCCCCTGAGACCATTTCAGCTTTGTATCATGTGTCAAGATGCCCATGACTTAAGTCCACCCTCCCCTCCCCTCAAGACTATTCCAGCTTGATATAATGCGTCAAGGTTCCCGTGACTTGATCCACAACACGGAAAATGTTTTGTATATCAACACAATTGTATGTGTACGTTGCCATCAGATATTCCTCAACCTCAACCTCTTCTTTTCCGCTATTCTCTTGTGTCGTTCTTCTTCTTGTCTTCTCAGATCTTTATAAAAAGCCACTTCCGGATCCTCATCTTCTATATCTTCATGTTCAATGACCTTCTTAAAACTCCCACTCGAAATGGCCACCGGTTTTCTGACTATCTTTTTCTTTACTACCGGAGATTCAACCTCGACATCGCCACCAAAATCTAACTCCTCAGCATCCACATCCCCACCAAAATCGGATACCTCCGCTTCAACCTTCTCAACCTTCCTTTCTTCCCGTGAGCATGAAATTTGCCTCCCCTCCCTCCTCCTGCCCCCGCATAATAACTCCAAATTCTCAAACTCCATATCCACCCTCCCATCACCCTTCCCCTCTTCCTCTCTCCCGCTCCCCATCCCCCTCAGCCAACCCATCTCCGCCACCACCACCCCATGCACCTGTTGCAAATTGCCCCTCCTCCTCTCAAACGCCGCTCCATCACCCAACACCCAGCCAATCCTCTTCTTGACAGGAATACACTCCCCCTCATAGATCTCTTTCCTACACCCCTCCAACACTATAGATATATCCCGTATCGCTTCTCTCGCATCACTTATTATACCTTCCAATCTATTTGCTGCGAATGGGTTTCGGTCGAGATATTTAACATGTTGGGAGCGGAGTGATAGGAGATGCTCGAGATCTGTTGAGACTCGACGGGTGAGTGCGAAGCAAGTCTTTACGTCTGTGGGTGTGTTTTTGATGGCTTTGATGAAGGTGGCGATGGCGATGCTGTTGGAGAGGGTCTAGGGGAGGTTAATATTTTGGTATTTGATGGTTCCGGTTCCGGTTTGTGATGATATAAGTATGAAGATCGGCAGGAAGAGAGGGGTAAGTTCCCTCATGGGAATCTAAAGAAAGTCATGTTTACCCCAGCTACACTAGCGATTGCGCTAACAGTAATAGGATCCGGCATTATGATTTAGATAGAGGGAGATTGTGAGTGACAAAAAGGTGGATAATTGTTCTCGACAGTTCCTTGAGTTTGGAAAAGCCTGAATTAATTCTATATGGGACCATAGTAAAGAAAGTGAGAAGGGGAAAGAGGGATGATAAGACACAAGCTCTACATGGATATAATTAGTCCTTATCACATTGCAAGTACTCAGCCTCAAAAGTTGTCCGCAGGCTGCAGCTCGGCGGCTAATCCAGCCAATATTGAAATATGACTGTAATACTCCTGGCTTTTGTGGGTTGTAAATGTATGCCAGGTTAAGCCACACTCCTGAATGATTATCACGCGAAGATTTGCTTTCTATTAAATTAGGTACTATATTATACGCATTTCTTCAACCAATTTTACATCTACTCAAATACCTTATCCAAATCTCAAGCCTTACTTTTCATCCCACCCAAAGTAAACCTGATTCCAGCACGACCGTTCAGCAGAAGCAATCTAAATTTTATTCTAGTCCCATCTTCTACACCACCCCCTCCCTATCCTGCTCGCAAACCACCCTCCTGCGTTCCTTTCCACTCCTTTGTATAACCTCTTCCAGACTAGGAAACACCACGATCTGATTCTCAGCCCTTGATCCCATTTTTGAAGTTGTCTCCCATCCGAACATCCAGGCCCCCGGTTGTTCCAACAATAGCATTCCGAATTCCTTTCCTTCACAAATGATTGAGGCGAGATTATCGGATTGTGATTGCGAGTTATTACTATCGGGTTTGATGAATGGCTGTAAGATGGAATTCAAGAGGTTGACAACCTTCGTTATCGAGGAATCCTTGGGGGGACCCTGTTTGGAATGCGTAGAAGAGAGGAGGTGTGCGGATAATTGTCGCCATTGAGATAATGATTTGCTGAGTGCTATTTGCGCAGAATTAGGAATTATTCACAGACAAGACAGTATCAGACGAAAATGGATGCTAGGAAAGGGGAGAATCTGTACCATCTTGCTCATGCAATCGCTTATCGCCCTTGAACACTGCACGGTAGAAGCCAGTGATCTCATCGGGCAACAACGAATATTCAGAACTACTTTTGAGATCTACCCCCCTCAGGATAACCCATGCTATCAGACTTTTTATCCCCGTTCGTCGTTCCTTCGAATTTGCAAGTAAAGATCCAAGGGTAGACGCAGTAGGCTCGGTCCGTTCCGAATATCCACACTTCGTTAATCCCGCCGTGAAATCATGAGATGTTCCAGTGTATGGGCCTATGGCAGTGTGATTCTCGACATGTTGATATATCAGTTCTCCAAGATTTTGCATTTGGTTTCGTAATTGACTATCGTCCGCTCGTTCGACAATTGGATAGTCTTGCATTGGTGTGTCGATTTCTTTAGAGGCTGCAATGCCATTACCTGCAGAAAAGGTTCTTTTGCTATAGTCATTGCTAGAAGTGGTTTCCCTGGGTCTTCTCGATCGCTTTCTTTGCCTTGAAAAAAACCAAAAGCCACCGAGGGCAAGAAGTGCACCAATAATGAAAGTACCTATTGCGATACCGGCAGCAACCCCCCCAGATACTGTAGAACCATGATGAGTAGATGGTATTGCAGTCGGGGTAGAGTTCCCCAAGGTTGGATAGATACTGGAGCTAGTGGTCTTGGATTCCGTCGAGGTTGGCGATGAGGAAGTTGCCGACGTAGAAGTTGTTAGTGTGGAACTCGAACCTGAAGAACTGGAAGTAACTAGAGTGGATGTAGAAGAAGTCGATCCTGGAGAAGTAGGTTCAGAAGAAGTAAATCCAAAAGAAGTAGATCCAGAAGAAGACATAGGTCCAGAAGCAACAGATTTAGAAGAACTGGACATAGAGTTCGTAATATCCTGAATCATCAATTGCACATATAAGAATATTAAAAAAGTTCAATCGCCAATCTCCAGCTCAGAGATAAAGAATTTAGGTTTAAAATCCTAGGGGAATGACACTGCCTGAGATTATTGAGGCTCTGGAGGCGGCGCCTCGCCATTGATTGGTTATGTCAGGATGGACAAGACTTCGGTGAGCCCCCCTCATCTAGGCTTTAGGGTCCATTAAACTCATGTGATTGATCCTTTAGGCGTTGCACGATGTTACCTTTAATCAAACTGTGCCGCATTATACTTAAATGGGAATTCTGTCATGGGTAGTTTTCAACAGGCATTGGCTTACCCATCTCCGGGGCCAGAACTACTGTACAATCCTTACCACTCTTCAAATTCCCCTTCATTCTGCCGTAGTGGACTGATCTCAGTATCCTTATCACAGGATGCTAATTGGTACTCTTACCGCCAGAAGTATGCAAATGTGGACATATTAGCACGTGCCCTATAGTGGTAAAGTTCATCCTGGTCCTTGAGCCTCACATCTGCATAGTTTCCAGCTGCACGAGGATGAATGGGGATGGAACGAGTGTAGTCTAGCAGGGGTTTTAAATCGTAGAAACGGGCGAAGATCGCCATGAAAGATCAGGAAGCGGCCAATCCTCACAAATGAGATTATGAACTGATTACCATTATCAGAAACTGGTAAGGAGAAACTTGGTGGTGATTATCCTCCAGATTTCGAAACTCAACGTACTCGGAGCGTCTTTTATCGACATTAGCCTGGGCATTAAAAAGCTCTGTGGGGGACCTTGAGACGTCTTTTTAATTGTCCATATTTGGACATTGAGAAGCTCTGTGCAGGTGTATACTGTTCAATAACAACCACTTCTCATCCTTGAGTTTTCCAAATCCATCTAGAAGGGCATCGCACAATTGAAGTATCCCATTACTCACAATGGCTTCACCGAACGATAACACTCCCGACCTCATTGTAGGAATTGACTTTGGCCAAACATACACCGGTACGTCTTCCGCATATCGAGCTAACTCACGTTATTAAACATCTTTCCCAGGAGTCGTATGGTCCAACCTGAGCAACACGAACCCCACCAGAAGCATCCAAGAATGGCCCGGACTACCCCCTGATTCCGTGGAAACCAAAGTCCCTACTAGAATCGCATATTCACGCAATCCAAACGATAGGAATGAACCCATATGGGGTTTTTCCTGTGATCCCGATGATGAGTATCATGAAGTCACCGAAGTTCGAGAGAATTTCAAGATCTTCTTGGACCAGCATAGTCTGGACCTCGCTCGCAAAGAAGGGATGAGAGATATGCCCGAAACCGTTGATAAAGCAAAAGATCTCGTGACCGACTATCTGCGCCAGATTTATAACCACGTCAAGTTATGTATTGAAGCTATTACTGGGGATTGGAAGGAGAAGAAGATTGAGTTCGTGTTCAGTCTTCCTACTACTTGGGATGCTTTAGATACGGTGAAGAGGTTCGACGCTGCGATAAATGCCGCAGGATTCACATCTCAAAATCCCGAAAAACATTCGGCAAAATTGGAGTTGACAGAGGCTGAGGCTGCAGCTGTTTATTTTGCGACAAATTCTGAAATCGAGCTTGAAAAGGGAGATATTATTCTCATATGTGATGCGGGTGGGGGAACGACTGAGTAAGTGCAAGCTTGGGTTGAAATAATGATGATGTACCTCAAGCGTGGGCCATAAGTGTTAATAGCCAGTCTTAGCCTTGGCCTTGTCGAAGTGGCAGATCCAAATCCCGAAAGACCAGCTTTGAAACAGGTGGCAGAAGTCAAAGGAGTTGGTATCGGGTCAACTATGATTGATCGAGCATTCGAGTGTCTCGTACAAAAACGACTGGATACACATCCCGATATAGAGCTTCCAGAGAATCTAGCACACAAACTAGCTAGAGGTTCATCCTTCCAGTCGATCAAACATAACTTCGGATCGACTTCCGGTAACCACGCTGTGTATATACTACGACTGGATAAACTGGGACTCGGAATTGACAAGGACTTAACGCATGCAGGACTTCGAATTGAGAGAGGAAGAATGCATTTTTCAAGGTATGCAAAATGAGAGATACGATTATTGATATTAACAGAATCTAGGTCAGAGATGCAAGCTCTGTTTGATGTGCAAATTGCTGGCATAACACGTAGGATAGACAAACAACTAGATTGGATGCAGACACACAGAAGCCAAGATGATGTGGTAAGTAATTTGGAAAATCCCCAAAAGAATAGAATATCAAGAGATTTAAGCGCTAAACAATATATAGAGATTTCTAGTCTTGAGTGGTGGTCTTGGAGGATCACAATATGTAAAGACCAAGATCGAGGAACACTTTCAACGAAATCCTCGCCAAATAGCACATCGTATAAGGATTCTAAAATCTCAAGAGCCACGACTTTCAGTAGTGAAGGGTTTGGTGATAGACAGAAGACAGAGGATAAAATTTGGAGCGGCGACTCTAAAAATGAGAGTGTTTGTATCCCGAAGACTTTTCAGAGGATAATACCCACACTGACTTTGACGAAATAGAGCGAGAGCTAGCTACGGTGTGTTGTGTCGCCAAGAATACAACCCGGAGATCCATTTAGGAGAACCCGTCGTGATTGACCCTCTCAATAAGAAACAGAAATGGGCCACGATGCAGATTGACTGGATAATCCAAAAGGTATAGCAAACTGACCCTCAAGCCCAATAATCTCCTAGTGTTAACCTCCTTTCCCTAACAATATAAAGAATGACACTATCGAGACCGGTTCCGCAAGAGACCGACTATTTACAAGGAAAGTCGTTCCCGGAGACGGTAATCGAACGTGGGACACAACAATTGTGATATCCTACGAGGATAGACACAATCTCCCCACAAGTTTCCGACAACGTAAGATTTTTAATCCGCAACCCCAAGTATATGATAGTAACAAGCAACTGCAGCCGGTGTATCAAAACTATGCACAGTGCACTCCGATTTGAAAGAAGTCGCCGACGAAGAATTCGAGCCGAAGAATCGAAAGCTCTGGCAACGAAAGAAATACTATCTCGCCGCGTTTACAGTGCGCGTGATAATCGCACCAGCGGATCTGAGGTTCGAATTATGGTTTAAAGGTACTCGATATAATCGAAGTCATGAATCACTCTCGATTGATTGGGATCCTGCAGGAGCATCTTTGCGGCCACCGTCAGTTGATGATGCGATTGATGGATGGGAAAGTCAAGTACAATTATAGGAAAGATTATTATGTATTGGTTGTTACTCGACCACTGAATGGGAATATCTATCAGAGACATATACCCGGTTAAATAATTAGCTTCCAAAACTCCATTTCAATACTTATATACTTTTTATTCTAAAGAAACCTTGTATTTAAATGAACTATTCTTTGAAATAAACAAAAAGAATTATAAAGATATATATAATAAGGAATTAGTTAATACTAAAAAGATACTATTAAGATTCAAAATCTTTTATTATTATTCTAAGTAATAATTAAAAGCCTTTTATATAGTTAAGATCTTCAAAATAAACTAATATGAATTTCAGATCTAAATTGGAATATCTTCGTTCTAATAAATCCAATCGTTATATTATAGTCTTAGAAAGCTCGATCTTTCGAGTTTATTATTATATTATAACTAAAAGGGTATAAACAGGACTCCGATTGTGTACTTAGAATCTACAAGTGAAGAGCTATGTAGGGTACTAAAAGGAGGACTATATATACAGGTATTGGGAGCCATAAGGGCTAGGCCTAAAAGAGTGAGAGGGTCACGGGTTCAGCACCCTTGCCATCCTTACCATGCCTAGGTCTAGAGCTATAGAGCTAGGGCTCTAAGCTGTGAAAGGAAGGTCCAAGAGAGTCGTCGTATCATGCTACGTACGTAGTATGAGCCAGTGGACGGAAGAGAGCCGTCTGTTCCGTCACATATATCGAGATTTACTAATATTCTCTAATCTCTATATAATCGTAATATATACTAGTATACTCTAAATGATTCGTTTCTAGTTCAAAAAATATATAAAAATCTATAAATTGTAAAAAGTAGCTAGATTTTTATTATAGCAATATAAGCTATGTTATTAAGCTTTATTAAATACAAATGACTTGACTCTACTTTCAATACAAATATTATTTTCATCCCACTCAGCCCAAGAATCATTCAATATATATCCTCAGACCACCCTTTTCTCCATCAAAACAGGCCGGATGGTGTAGTTGGTTATCACGTGTCCTTAACAATTAATACCTGTTAATCAAACGGACAAGGTCCTGGGATCGTGCCCCAGTCTGGTCATTATCTTTTTGCAATTTTGTCACACCGACCATACCTGTGTGACAACACATTGTACACAACCTTTTGATATTCAAAGCGCGGTATCTCAACTTTTCTTTTTGGTGTTTTGGTATACACACACTGTGCAGAGTGGAACATGCGAAAGAAAGTCCAGAGTGGGGTTGAAATAACTGGGGTGCGCTGGCACGTGCCACACATTGGTGTAAACCACGAAAGGAATACCGGTAGCCTAGTTTTTAACTTCGAGTTGCGGACTTTGATGGCGGCATGAGTAAGTAGCCACCAGCCCAACAAGATCTCTCTACTGGAATACGCTTCATAAGATATCTAAAGTGCTCCTTAAATTTATGAAAATGGCTGTTGTTCGAGGATAAGTTCTTTAAAGCATAGGCATCGGTCACTCTATCAAATTACGCATAGCCAAATGGTCAGCAATCAATGCAGTATTGGTAGTGGACAAATGCAATTGTATCCGATATTAGCTACTTTACGGTTTTCAACGAGTGATTGCAACCCTAGAAAATGCCAATCGAACATCAAAGGCTCAATCTGATTCAGCAGTAACCATTGGTTTGCAACCATTCGAGGATGACACCCCTATCTCTCGCCTTGAGGGCTGCTCTTCCTCTGATAGTATCACCAATAATCGCCAAAGAACGATCATATCCTCTGTTGTCTTTGTTCTTAAAGAAATTTTCAATCTGCTTGTTGATATCATCATCGCTAAAGGAGGCCAGAGAGAGCTTAATAAATCGATCGAAGACGACCATGTTCGCAGCCCTGCGAAGAAAATTAGTGGTGCTGTTAGGTAAAGGGGTTATTTGGCTGGTGCTATTGATTACTCACAATCTTTCCTTAACGGGATCAAAGTTATCTTGAATATATTGCCAAAGCTGGTGACGTGTTTTTGTATTGGCCGCAAGAGCGGCTGCACCTGTATGGACGTCTTGTGTTGCCACCTCCTTGAAGAGGAATTCAAAGTAATCGGAGATGAGTTCTGGAATTTGAACACGTCCCATTGCACGGAGTGTAATCTCTTTGCCGTCAATGGAAGTTGTCTCGCGATACTCTTTCTTCAGAGCATCATATTCGGGTTTCCCACCGTATCGAACGGAAAGACCAAAAGTGGCAGTTCTAAGACTTGGATGTATGACCGATTTGTCTTTGCCACTCATGTATAGATCGAAGCGACGTTTGGCTTCGGCGATGATTCTACAATTTGTCAACCACTAAACACCCATTGACTACGCTCTTCAAAACTTACTCTTTATGGCCATTGATACCAGCAGATAGTATCAAGAGAGGTCGAAGTTGTGACTTAAGGAAATTTTCATCCGCAGGCTGTTCCCAGCCAATCTTTTCCACTGCAGGAGTGACCAATTTCAGCAAGAATGCTTTCATACCATTGGAGATTGCGTCGTCGTCAGAAAACACCGATTTGATTGTTCCACTTGGTCCTAGGATCTTTGTCCAAACCAAGTGGTTAGACTCATCGGATAAACCTTGCACCAAAGTCAAGAATGCTGGAGTTCCTGCTTGTCCTGATATTGCGAGAGCACCCGCATCGGCGATCAGACCTAGGTCAAAGTTAGTTACCAGATTGAGAGAGGAGAGCTTGATCTGAATGTCAAAAGTCCAGGCTGCTGTCCAACTGCCAAAGCTTCCAATGTTTGAATATAGCTTGATCATCCAAATAAAATCAACTTTTCAAGTGGATTCCATATACCAACAGATTTAACGAACACATCGAATGGATTTAGTAGATCAAGAAGACAAAACCCCCCTCACTATTGTACAACATTCTGGACTATAGGAAACGCCAAGCTTGATATAGACTCACCGATTTTATCAGTTAAGTTGAGACGATCTAATTGAGTTCCAAGTTTGGCCAGTCTTCCTGGCGGATAATTGACTCGGTAAAAACCTGCAGTATCGGTGTTGATCTTGTAGAAAGAGTCGTCGACGTCGCTGACTTCGTCTTCTTTTTGTTCAAAAGCAATTTGCTGTGCTCCCTCGGCCCCAATTTTACCTTGGAAATCCAAAGGAACCCACCAAGTCGTCTCATCATCTTCAGATTTTACATCTCCTGTTGAGAGGTAACGACTTTGTTTAATGCTGATTTGTCCAGGTTCTTCTGCAACAGTGATAACAGGATACCCCATCTTGGTAATCCATGGATCGATGATGGCTTTCACATCTAGACCCGAAGCTTCGCTCAGAGCTGACCACAAATCTTGTGTTGTAGCATTGCCATAAGCATGAGCTTTCAGGTAGTTCGAAACGCCTTTCAGGAAGGTCTTTTGTCCTATGTGCGTGGCTAACATTCTAAGTACCGAGCTACCTTTGAGGTAGCTGATGGAATCAAATATTTGATCAACATCCAGAGCATCTTTGACGGGAACTTCGATGGGGTGGGAGCTACGTAAGGAGTCCAACTGAAATGCAGTCTGCATACCCTCTGCCACGAACTGGGGCCAAACACACCAATCAGGGTGGAAGTGATCTGTTGCCAGCCATCCCACCCATGTAGCGAAACCTTCATTAAGCCAAAGCTCACTCCACCAGTCCATAGTGACTAGATTGCCGAACCATTGATGGGCAAGCTCGTGCGCAACGACATAAGCAATTCTGTTTTTGAATTTTGTGTCGGAAGTCTTCTCGTCAAACAATACAGCCGTTGTGCGATAGGTAACCTGTATCAATGAGTAAGAATTTCAATCACATACAAGATTAAGGACAACCAACAAGACCCCAATTCTCCATTCTATCAGGTAGATTATAAGGTTAGTTAGCGTACTCATAAATTGATAAGGTTTAAGGAGACTAGGGGCACCATACGCTCCGTGGGACTAAAGAAAACGATTAGCAAAAGGTTCAACTGCAAGCATGCGGCGAGCATTCGAGATTGGTTGGTTTTATTGGTGATATTTCAGTAATCCAACATACAGCTCATGCAGGTAGGAAATGTGTAATTATGAGACTTACAAATTCATGTACAGCAAGTAAATCGGCCTTAGGGAGTGGATAATCGATATCAAAGAGTTCCGAAAACAAGTCGATGACTTTTGGTGCATGATCTAGTGCATATTGTGCTTGACCCTTCAATCCTCTAGTGGTGTAGACACGGACGGGGATTGGTTTTCCGTTATACTTGCGTTTTGTGAAGTCTTCAATATACTCGAAATCTCCCATTGCCCATGCCAGAAGATAGGTACTCATGATTGGGGTTCTTTCAAATTCGACGTAGTGAAACCCATCCTTAGAGTTTCTTGAGCCCTTCTCAGGCATATTACTCAAGACGATTTGATCCTTAGGAATCTCGATCTCGAAGTCAAAAGTAGCCTTCAAATTAGGCTCATCAAAACAAGGGAAAGCTCTACGAGCGTCAGATGACTCGAATTGAGTGCTATACATGCAGTGAAATTCATCAACCTTAGGAACAGACGCCGCTGGGGTGACTTGAGGTTTGTATTTTGAATAATAGAAGCCAGCCATATCATTGTTGACAGTTCCTTGGTATTTGATCGCTAGGTTGACATGCTCGGAGGTAGAAAGCTCTTTGGGGAAGCTTAAAGTTACACGCTGTTTCTTGGTATCATAAGATATGTCACTGGATTTGATTGACTGCGAGGTCTTTCCAGAAGTCAAAACCACCTTGGCTTCATGTATCTTGAGTTGATGAGAATTCAAAGTGATTTCCTTAGTTGCATTGACGATTTTGATATCGATTTTGACTGTTCCTTGATAGCTAAAAGCCCCCCCTAGCTCGATGTCGTAGACAGATAGCGCATAATGAGAAGGCTTAACAGAGTTTGGAAGAACATCTCGGTCAGATGTTGAGGAGGCCATGATACGAAAGGATCCAACGACAGTGGTGGAATCTGAACCTTGATGTAGAAAATGTCGTCAAGCCAGTTGGTGTAAATGGAATTTCGTACTTTGAAAGTGTTTGTGAATGAATTTTGAAGATTTCAAAAAGAGGGAGATAGAAAGAAAGCCGCAGCAAGCCGTGGATGATGAAGTAAATCAAGCAAATGGAGAGATACTATATAGCTAGCTGGTGAAGTGAAGTCTTGTTTGTCATAAGATTTGGCAGGTTGTGGGAAAGGGATGCTACCGCCCACTTGCCTAATCGGGTAGCTTATCCGATTAAGCTTGACGGAAGCTTGGAGCCTTAGCCAATAAGATAAGAAGCGGCTTAAGGGGACAAGGCTGTAGAACTCAAATATCATGGCATATGAGTAAACATACATCACATATCACATCACAACAGCACAACGGCATCGAACTGAGCAAAAAGTCGACATTTACAATTCATCTTGAACGAAAAATATCTACCTACTATCCCATCTTTCGAATCATGGCCACTGGTCAGAAACTTTATCCTCGAGCCAGTCTTAAAAAGATTGTTAAAGCTCATTCAAAGCGTAATCTCACCAAAAATGTTGATGTATTGGTACGTTTTACAACGCGTCCCTGGGTTGGTTAAAGGCCAAATTACTGATGTGCACGCACAACATAGATTTTTCTCGATTATATGCTATTTCTCGAAACGTATGTCGCAATTACCCCCGTGGTGCGAATTCAATCGTACAGGAACACTTTTCTAATATAATCAATGCATGATTCAGGTTGATGAATGAAGCCAGTATCAACGCGAAGCAAGCTGGAGAGCGTGGAATTAGCGCCAAGAGTATAAAGAAAGTTACTGAAGCATGTCCAACTTCTCTTGCTACCTTATATATCCATACTAACATTTTTGTACTAGTTATCGTTATCGAAATTCAAGGGATGAGGCTCGAGCTCTGGAAGAGTGGCTGTACGATGCTATACTGAGATCCGGCTTTCGAGAGAGAATTTGGAGACGAAGAGTGCGTCAAATCAGGGGAAATATGAGATATACCTACTTAAACGTAGTTGCCACGCAGAGCAAGTGAGATGGCGGATGGCAGATGGCAGATGGCGATACATAATATTTAGGTAGGGATGATTATCGATGAGGAAGAAGATTATACAGGACAAGGCTGCGGCTTTCAGGTACCAGACCGAACTGAGATTAGCTCGAGGGGTACAAGGCGAAGAGAATCAGAGATTCAGAATGTACTGGTATCAATTCTTTAAAGAATAGGTACATTAATCATTTGAGGTAGAATTGATAATGAAGTTGATGGTGAATGTATTTAAAAATAGAATCCATCCATCAATCGATAACAATAATTCATATGTATTGATTTAACTCTTCTGTTGGGAATCAAAAAGTTAATTCCACTTCCTTCTTCCACGTTTCGCTAAGGCCGACAAGGTTCCATCCAAACAACTCTCCCCATCCCCCATCTCATCTCATCTCATCTAGCAGCTCACTTTTGATAATTTAATACCATCAGCTCCTAAAAATTCCTACCTTACACGACATCGATCTTAATCCTGAAATTTCTCCCTTTCCATCATCACCTCGAATTAAAAACTTCGTTTCATCCATTCGCCCATAAGCAAACCCCCGTTCTCGATATTTCTGTATCACGAAATCAAGCTCAAGCTCACAGTCATAACAAAACAAACTTCACAATGGCTGCTACCGCAACTCAAAATCCAGTTCCTAAGCCAGAATCTAAGTCTGCCAAGAAGAAGAAGGCCAAGACCGAAGCTCTCGACGTTCAAAAACCCGCCGCACCACTAGCAGCTTCAGAGAAGGCATCATCCCACAGTACTGAAGAAAGCAGCAATAGTGATGGATCTTACGAAAGTCCATATATCAAGGAGCTCTACAAGTAAGAGGTCTTTTGTTCTCAATAACTTCATCAATTCATCGTTCTCATTCTTGTCAATGACTCTTGAGACCCAGGCATAGCTAATATTAGACTTTAGGAACATTCGTAATGTCAACAAGAAGATTGTAAGTCAAGATCATCTTTATATGACCGCCGTGAGACAAATTGCTGATTGTATACTGCACAGACCAATGCCTCCAAAGTTGATAATGTCCTCGCTGAGAACCCTGGCAAGAGCTTGGACGAGTTGGTAGCTACTCGCAAGATCAATGCTGATCAAAAGGCACAAATTTTAAAGAAGCCATCTCTCCAGGCATCTTTAACCCAGCTCGAGGAGCAAATCGCACAATACAAGAAGTTCGATCAAGAATACAAGACCAAAATTCAGGTTGAGAAGGCTGATTTTGAGAGGACGTTTAATGAGCGTGCCAGTGGAGAACTCAAGGAGAAGGTCAACGCTGCAAAATACTCGGTCACCAAGGAGAAGGCTGAGGAGCAAGAGGGTAATTTGTTACTTATCACCAAGTTCCTCTGCCTCGCTGCCTTGCGCCGAAGCCCGGAAAATGATCCAGATCTTGATGAGAACAAGGGCATTGAGGGTCTTCTCACTCAAGTCTACAGTGGCGACGAGGCTGCTGTAGCTGCCATGACAAAGATTATCCAAGGCTCTGAGGAGGTCTGTTACTCCGTCAATGGCGAGGAACTCACCACAACTTGTAAGTGTGCCTCCTGTCAAAATCATTTTCACCTTGCTTACTAGTTATTAGTTGCCGACATCAAGGCCATTGCTCTTGCGTTACCAACCACATCTGTCGCCGCCGAATCTACCGAGCCCGCCGCTGAAGAGACAACCGAATCCGAAGTCGCTGAGTACCCCGTTCAAAGTGATCCAACTATCGCCAACGCCGGTTTGACCGAGATCGATGACCCTGTCACTAGTGCATTGACTAATGGTCAACAAGAGCCAAGTTTTGAGGAAGCTCAAGCCATCCCTCCAAATTCGGCCTTTGGCGAAGGAGGCAATGCTGCAGCAGAGGCAAATTGGGACAACAACAACAACGAGTTATCTACATCGCAAGAGTGGGTTGAGGTTCCTCGTGAAGCTGCTGAGACCGACACTGGTGTTACTGCTACTCCTGCTGCCGCTGTCAATACTCAAAGCTGGGCCGATGAACAACCTGACAGCCCTGAATCAGTAAGTCGACTCCAAGTATAACATAACTCATCATCGTTTTCTAATAAGCTTTGCTCCAGAAGAGTCCTACTCCAGCTAGCAACAATGATGGCTTCCATGAAGTCAGCCGCAACCGTGGTCGTGGAGATCATCGTGGTAGAGGTGGCGGTCGAGGTCGTGGTAATGGTGGCTTCAGAGGTGATGGATATCGAGGACGTGGTCGAGGTGGTCCACGTGGAGCTCCTCGTGCTCCAAGAGGCGACTTGTCCTAGATTCACCTCTCAAAAACAGTTCTAGGGTCTCACAATCTGTGACTCTCGTACTTCAGCTCACGCAGCTTGTAACAACCTCATCCTTTTCATTCAACTTGTTTCTTGCGGCATGGCATCACACCAAAGGCGAAATGGGTACGTTTTTTGCATTTAATATTTGCAATTGCGAAACAGCACAATTAAGCATTTGCATGGATCTGTCATGTTCTTGATATTGGCTGGATATTGCCTAGGGGTATACTACGATATGGGAGAGCGTTTACCTTTTATGGCATGCATACATACAACACACACATTTCTGTATTTTGGCCACTGAATTCCTTTTTGCGCGCTTTCATGCATTCATGCTAGCTTGTTCATACCCCCACACATTGAAAAAGTTCGGATGGTTTGGTCTTTTAGGACGGTTGGACTAGTTCGGACTGAGAGGATCGGATCAGATCGATTGAATCGAACAAGGGCTGCGGTCGAAATGATGCGATTGATATCTATGATTTGATGACGGTTGCATATGGGCATATGAATTAAGATTACGAATACAAAGTTTTATGTGCGTGTGTGGTGATGATGAATGACTATTTGATCGAAGTAGAATGTAGATGTGAAATATGAGATATGAGATATGTGGTCAATTATGCTTAAACTCCATATCAAGAACTATAGACAAGTGAAGACAGATGCACGGATGGATGTACGGGTCATTTGTATGGAGAGCGGAGGTTAGAAGGTAGAGGGTATCGATTGCTACATCATGTATCTCGACTACGAGTATGTAGTGCTTTTGGCACTATTTTCTTGCATAGAGTTTCTGATATTGATATTGCGATACTAGTATCATCCCAGAAAATATTCTTTCTGCCAATACTATACTATATACTACTCTTTCTCGTATATGTATATGTACATGTATTAACTTGGAATGGAATGGAATGGAAGGGGTTGGAAGGGGTTGAAATGTGATGTAAGTTTTCTGGTTGTTTTGTGCTGCGTGTGGATATGGATGTTGATGTGCATGTTGCTGCATGATATGCTGAAGATGAAGTGAAGTGAGGTGAGGTGAGGTGAAGATGTGTGTCTGTATATGTTTGTGTTGCGTGGTTATGGACATTGTGATGGTCTTTTGGGTGAATGAGGCGAATGGTGAATGAGAGGAGTGGGAGGATAGAAAAGAAGGGTGGGAGGGAGAAGAGAGAGGGGAGAGGGGAGAGGGAGATGGTGTGGGACCTAGAAATAGTGGGTTGATTTTGATAGAAGGAATATTGTGAGGATGTCCTTCTGATTTGAGAAGATAAGGGGAAGGTGGGGAACTTTTGGGATGGTATAAGATGATGGATACTTGTACGGAGGAAGGATGGTGGACCATGGTAATGTTGAGGTGTATAAATATGTCAACCGTGCCGTCTGGGTGCAAAGGGGAAATAGCCGGGGAAGGGGGTTGGTGTGAACTAGACTCGGGGAGGACGATATGGACATAGGAGGACACTGTGTCGATATACTGCGAGAGTGTTGTCTTTTTGAGCATGAGGATATATTTCAGCTTCATTTCATGGCGATACGTCAGAACTGGAAAACATATCGGGGGATAGGATGTGATGGTCAGGCTGAAGTATACTGTCGTTCATCGTTTTTGCTCAAGTGTCAAGTCAGTGAGTGATATTGGTGAAGATGCGAAGATTTCGTCCAAGGCTTCAACATCGAGTAATGAGAATACTTTACTTGGGAATTTGAATTAATTTGGAATCACTTAGATATCCAAGTCTGTTCGACCATCTAATTGCATCATCAACATCCTCTCGGAGTAACCAGAATAAATGCTTTAGGCACTACCTCCATCTGACTACCTAGCTACCACAATCAAACGGTGTCATATCATATCGTTTGATATCGCGGATATATCAAGCGGTTGACCCTAATTGTTCTAATGGTAGATATATGTGTTAGAACTTAGCAGAAGTGTGAGATGTGGGGCCGAGATAAGATTAGCCTAGCAGGATGTAAACACTTGAAAATTTCAACAAAATTGTCGTATTTTGCAACCATTGAATGGTACCCGCTTCATTTTGAAGTCGAAGTGTTTCTTCCGCCCAAGCCTTGTGAGAGTCAATTGTGATAGGCTGCGATATTAGTGTGAAGTCACCTGTGTGCTGCCGAGCACTTGGATTGTGAGCTTGTCAACCATTTTTCTGGAAATTCTCATATTTGTGAATTTTGATGCATTGTGATTACACGCCTCTAACAACAGCATTGATCATACGAAGGGAATTCTCGTCACCTCAATACAATTAGCACGATATCGATATCTCGGACAAATATATACAGGGCTACATGCCGGCAAATTGTTAACAGGTTTGGTGTCCATATTCTCCGGCTACATCTGCAAAAGATCTCCGGGCATCATGACTGGCTGTAGCGGTATGCTTCCAACCAGTGAGCAACTGTCTCCCCAGATCTGGAGGTTCAATTTCGTAAGATCTGTGCTAGGATGTCATGGGGAAAACGGGTAAGATTTGCCTAGGTTAGGTGGAGATGGAAAGGTGTCACCGCTTTTAGCCACTCGGCCCTACGCCCTGTCGAAGCTTAATTTGACGATGATGCTCTTTTGGTTTGATGCAAGTTCGATGACAGAGATTTCACTAGTACAGGGGTATTTTGCTATCGGGTTACTTATCGAAGATGTACGTATCTTGACCGTTTCACTTGAAAACCAGCGTCTTATCAACTTTTACGGATTGAAGATACAGTACCGGTACTGTAGTATGATCATCCACATGGATAAATCAATGGTGACTCTGTGTATGTCATATCTTTATCGCACTTGACTTGATTTGATATGGATTGTACACACTGCACAGGGACACAATCCGAACCATCGCCCGAAGCGGTACAGTACCAGTATCAAATGACAAGACCAAAGATAAACTTCTCAGCCCTATATGATAGTAAGTTGAGATGAAGCTCATCTTATATGGATGGTGAACTGTCAATAGAAACTCGAACAAGAAGAATTCACGAAGACCACAATGCAAAACGCCAAAAGAATAAAATCAATCGCAATAGAAAGCATTTCGTTCAACGATTGCAAATACCGATACATTCCCTCCCTACATCTCCTTATCTCATATGAGTTGTAAGAGAGGAAGAACATCAACACCATGTACTGACTTGGAACGATAGTTTTCCGATTTACTCGAGCATTTTGTTCTGTTTGATTTGTCTCCTTGATGGACACACGAATGGTACAGTATCATGAAATTCGATGTCGTCGATTATAAAATATAATAATAACATAATTTAGAATTATTACGAATAGGTGAGGCTGAAGATTGAAGTAGAAATTAAAGCAAAGCAATGTTCAACTTCATCAATGTTCTTCTCTTCTACTTCTGTATCAAAATTTTAGATCCACAATTGGGAACCGAGAGATACGCTAAAGTGGATATAGGCTAGTGTTAAATCGGCAAGTATCGTTCGAGGGAAATCGCACCTTTCAATAAACTATCTTTCTTGTCCAACCCAGTTTATCAAATATGACCTCCCGATAATTCCTTCAACCTTCAATAATCTATCTCAAATATATCAGAAAAGAAATCTCACGTTGACTTCAATTTTGTAAGGTTGACAGAATCAAATTACCAATTGTTTCTTTCGATATCTACCTAGGTTCGATCCATTCATTCTCAAAACGCGCATCATTCTTTGAACCCCCCTCCACAATTTCGACGACAACCTTCACTTCCTTCAACAACCTCAACGAATTAATTACCCAGCCACATCACGCAAAATAAAGTCGCATGGTCGATCGCATGTGAACCTACACAATGTCGACCGCTACCGCTCAGGTAGTTGTGCCCAGCGAGGGCGAGCAGTCTGCCATTTCGCAGGGTCTTGCTTCGCCACCAGAAAGCAATAACACAATCAGAACAGATCAATCAAGCGACTCAGAACTATCGGATCTCGAGTTTACGGCAGACGATATAATTGAACCAGAGCATTGGGAAGATGATGGCAGAGTCCCTGTATTTATGCCGACCATGGCTCAATTCAAGGACTTTAATCTCTTCGTGAGTCAAAAGTATACCCGAAGTGACTTGACGACCGTATACTAATGCGATAATGTTTAGATGGATAAGGTCAACAAATACGGTATGAAATCTGGCATTGTTAAGGTCATACCTCCACCCGAATGGAAAGCTGGTCTTCCACCACTCGACGACGCTATTAAGACGATTAGAGTGAAGGATCCGATTAAGCAAGATATAATGGGTCAGAGCGGAACATATCGACAAGCTAATATCCTCCATCAACGTTCTTATAATCTTCCACAGTGGCGCCAGCTGTGCGATCAAAGCGAACATCAACCTCCTGCTAAGAGAGGTGAGAGGAGGGCGAATGTCGAGAAAGTTAAAGCTGTGACGAAAGCAAAAGCTACTTCAACACCAGGAGTTGCAGGAAAGCGAAAGCCAGGCCGACCATCCAAACTTAAAACAAATGTTACAACTGCCGATTCAGAAAATGGAACTCCGGATCGATTACTAACTCCCATATCCCCGAGAACAGAAGGCGGTTCGTCCGTCAAACAAGAAGGAAATGATTATGATACACCCGCGAAACCGAGGGGAGGGAGGCAACCTAAAGCTATATCTGTTTCTTCTCGTCGTAAAAACAATCGTCGTGAAACAGGAGCGGTAGATGAAGCTGCGTTCGAGAACTTCAAGTACGAGTTAGAGGGCGAAGATTACTCGGCAGAGAGATGTGAAGAACTGGAACGGCATTATTGGCGAACCCTCACATATGCTCCACCTCTTTACGGAGCAGATATGATGGGTTCACTCTTTGATGATAAAACGACCGAATGGAATCTTGGAAAGCTACCCAATATCCTTGATCATCTCGGTGGGCAGATCCCTGGTGTCAACACTGCATATCTTTATTTGGGTATGTGGAAAGCTACATTTGCTTGGCATCTGGAGGACGTCGACCTTTACAGCATTAATTATCTTCATTTTGGTGCACCAAAGCAATGGTACAGTATCTCTCAAGGGGATGCACGACGATTTGAAGCTGCAATGAAAAATATCTGGCCAGCTGATGCAAAGGCCTGCGGCGAATTTCTTCGTCACAAAACATTTTTGATATCACCTCAGCACCTATTGTCGAACTATAACATCAAGGTCAACAAAATTGTTCACCGACCGGGTGAATTCGTGATTACTTTCCCATACGGATATCATTCTGGTTATAATCTTGGTTACAATTGCGCTGAGGCTGTTAACTTTGGTTTGCCATCATGGATTGATTATGGAAAGGTGGCCAAGAAATGCGACTGTGATCAAGCTCAGGACAGCGTCTGGATTAATGTGCGAGATCTAGAACGCAAGATCAATGGCGAAGAGACTGAATATGAAACCGACTTTGATGAGGAGGACGAGGAGGAAGAAGATGACGAAAATGAACCAACAGATCTCCCTACTCCCCCTGACAGTAGTGGTGATGCAAAGGTTAAGACTAAGACCCAACGGAAGCGGAAGCGCGTCAAGAGTGAGCAGGACGACCAGCAAAATGTGAAGAGAATTCGTATGCGTATCAAAGCACCGATGAACGAACCTTGTATCCTCTGTCCCAACGACATCCTATCCGAACCTCTACTTCCCACCGAGGATGGCAAACAGGCACATCGTATGTGTGCTCAATACATTCCGGAAACGATCATTGAAGAATCAGAGAAAAAGAAGGAAGTTATTACGGGTATCAAGGAGATTTCCAAGGCTCGATTTGACCTCAAGTGCAACTATTGCCGCTCAAAGAAAGGTGCATGCTTTCAATGCTCGAAGAAGAAGTGTACAAGAGCATACCATGCGACATGTGCAGCAGCAGCTGGTGTTTTTGTTGAGCAGGGCGAAATTCCAGTATTTGGTGAGGATGGCACAGAGTACAAAGAGTGGGGCATTGAATTCAGTTGTCGCTTCCATCGCGTTAAACGGGATAAGAAGCTCGACAGCGAGGCTCTCGAGGAAGATGTTCGTATTAGCAATGGTGCCAAGGAGCTGAAAGCCAACGAAGTCTGCCAAATGCAGTTCTACAAAGGCGACATCTTTGCAGGTACTGTCATTGAGAATCGGAAAGATGAGGAGACAGTGCTTGTCGATATCCTACCACGCGGGTTCGTAAAATATCGTTACTCTTGTTATGATGATTCTGCTAACTCTTTTACCAGTGATCGTGTTGAAGTCGAATACAAATGGATTCTCATTCCCGACCCATCATTCTTCACGCTTGCTAAGCCATCCGAGAAGGCGATCCCCATGCCAAAGTCTCGTATCGAAGCAGCTTCACTCAATACATCAAAGCGTCAAGTCGATGACATTCCAAGAGCTGAGGATATGTTTGTCAAAGGTTTCACATGGGCAGAATTCAATAAAGAGGCTATCGCGCGCAATACAGCACAAGTAAAAGTGGATTTGAGCAAAGAGAACCAAGTCTGGTATTATCTTGGAAGGAATTCTACCGAGGCTAGGGCACAGTTTACGGAGGATTTGAGGAACAAGAGACACAATCCTAAGGGACATTTCCTTGATACAATTTCTAAAGCAGTTGCACCTGCGCCGCGCCTATCGTACGCAGCTTCGTATCCTACGCCTTCGAACAAAAGTTCTGCAAGCTCCACAAAGATGCCGACCAACAATGCTTCAAGCCTTGGATCCGATGTGCAGGCCGTCAATCAGCCAGCATCATCCACTGCAACTCCCACGCCCTCTGTTGCGAGGTCAGGTAAGCCATATGTGTATAAGCCTCGTAAATCTGGAGATGAATATCATAGTGGTATGATTGACGCACAATCATATCAATCTCAACAAGCTTTCTTGCGACAATCGGCGACCCCCAGGCCTGCTCAAGTACCTGCAGTCGGTCTCAATTTTGGTACTGACCCCAGATTCCAGAATACCGCGACTCCTTCTGCGACTCCTTCTGGCGCTGTGGCTCCGCAAGCCAGCTATGCGCCCCAAGCTAGTTATGCGCCCCAAATTAGTTATGCTCCGCAAGTTAAATATGCTCCACCACGCCAGTCCTACCAAGCAACTACACCACGCCAATCACAGGTAACCGCTAGTCCCTTGGCCCCACCTAATACAAATTACCGACCACAACAAACTCCACCAGTATCAAAAGGAAATAATCCTTTTAGCAGCAGGACATCTGGATCCAAGGTAGGAAACGTTTTTGCAAAGTATCTCTACTTGCAAATTGAACACAACCGCTCACCCCTGGAATATAAAAGTCCATACAGGACTGGCGGAGGATTCATGAACGGTTACCAAGGCAACCTGCAAGAGCATCTCAAGAAGACGCTATTTTCAAAATCAGGTTCAATCACAGGATCACTCCCACCTTCAATTTCTTCCTACACCGGTGGTATGAGCAACAAAACGGCCTATCCTAGTACAGCCTACAGTAATAGCACTTCTTACAGTCCTCAATCTGCTCGTGGTTCCTATTCCTCTAAAGGGTCGCAATCTCGTTCCCCGGCAACCTCATATGCAAGACCTAACCATGCTTCGCCTTCCGTCCCCAGACAACAGCAAACGCCAACCCAGCAGGTTCCGCCGAAGCCGTACGATGGTAATCAATGGGAAAAGAAAGACCATTCACCCTTGCATCCAGCCATTCGAAAAGAGTACAGTTCGATGTTTCACAAGCATCACGTACCGCAGCCACGAAACCATCAACAACAAAATCAACAGCAGCAGAGCCACCAACAGAGCCACCAGCAGCAAAATCACAAAAGTTATTATTCCACCCAATATCAAAGCTCCTCCTATCCTCCATATGGTGCCCAATCTCCTACACAACATGGATATACCTCTCAAACCTCACAAACTACTGAGTCAAAGCAAACTCGGCAGTCCCCACAATCGCAGCAACCTCAGAAACCCCAGCAAGCTCAGAATATCCAGCAATCCCAGCAGCCTCAGCCGGGAATGTCACAGCAGACTAGTCATAATCTACCATCACAGCCTCAACCAGTCGTAAATGCTACTCGAACGACTCCTCCATATTCTCCGCTCACCCAGCGAGACCTCGGTCAGCAATCAATGAATTCTTCGCATCAGTCTCAGCCCTCACCTCAACCTTTGCAGCAGGATGCAAAACCTCTCTATCCCCATCAACAATATTTTCAAAACCTTTCGAGTCCGCAGGTACAACCATCAACTTTTGCTCCTCCTCCACAAACTCATGACTTGCCAGATGTGCCTATTGACTCGGAAACTTTAATCGAAAACATGCTGAAAAATTTAAGAAAAGTCACGACCAGCACAGCCAAGTAGGAGGGTTGCATTTGGGGGAGTCTCGACATTCAATTTGAATACATTCAAGGCAAAGACAATCTCATGGGAGCATAATGTTCAGGGAGGTTTGGCGTGAATTGATTTGTTTAATGATGATTCATGGGGTGTACATAATACCACTCATGAGATGAGAATGAGTTATTTGGCGTTTAAGGTTACTTAGGGTAGGATGGTTCGGTGTTAGGTTCTCGTCGGACTTTTTTCATGTTCTTTCAATTCTTTCTACCTAGTTCATGAATTTTATCAAGTTCTCGTCGAAAGCAGCATTTGTGCATGGTCAATTCTTTCCTCTATTGCTCTCTCCATTTGAATCAATTTTGATAGACTGACCATCACATTATTTGGTGAAGGATAGTGGATGGATAGTAAGCATTTTCATTTTCATTTTCATTTTCATTTTCATTTCGTTTGTGTTGTACAAAGAGAGGAAGGGGGGAAGGGTGGGTGAACAATCAAGCAAAGCAAATCAAAGCATAGGAGATTAAGCAACATTGGAATAATTTCCGAAGGGGGAATAAAGAGTGTGCGAATTTGAGAGAAATACAAGGCACCATTGTACAACTACCGGTAGTTTACTCGGGATTAAAAGAATGATATGATAAAACTCAAGGACTAGAAACTTTGATGATAGTAGTGCTTTGATTATATATCTGACTCGTGTGTATACTGTACTCGAGTATGATATGTAAAGTCAGGAATAACTTTGATCGTGAGACTACCTACTCGAGTAGAACTTACTGCATTTTGTAGCTCACTCTTGAGTAGCAAGAAGGATTCGCATTTCGAAACCGTGAAGCCAGCCGAGGAGATGATCAATTCACCTCTGTAGAATCTGTAGAATCTGGGGAGTCTAGGGAGTCTGGGGGCGGTATTAATTCCGTTTTGCTCGGGCTATTTACTGCATTGTATTGTTGTTGATTAATTTAATTGTACTTGTGCGGTATTTGAGTTTTCTGGGGAAATAATAACATCGGGGATATGTAGTTAGTGTGTGGTGTGGGTGAAGTGGTGGAAGTGGGTGGTGGAGTCTAGGCGTTGCACGCACAGGCTTGAACCCCCGCATCTTTAGACAGAGATAGAGATAGAGTCCGAGTCTCTGAGTTTGTCTTGTGATATTGTTATTGTCCTGAATGTATGAATGTATATTTCGGTGACTTGGTGTGTATTTGTTCATTTGTATATGTATATTTGTGTTGTGTGTAGGTATTGTAAGGTTACTCAGGTAATATGGTTTATGAGATGTGGGGGTGAAGTGGAAGCAATGCAATACTACAGTACCTACGTATACAGATACAGATACAAATACAGGGCCACCGATACCAATACACACAAATACAGGTACAAATACTAAAATTCACATCTATGAGAAACTTTAATGCCTATAGCTCGACTCGACTCGACTCTAATCTCTGCTGAGCACCTGTACATACCGGTATCTTATTCTCTAAAGAGTACGAGATATTACCAAAAGCGGAAGCGGAATTGGGAAAACTTGGCTTATCCATCCTTGATAGTTAAGCTAACATATGGGTATATCTCGTAGCAAAATAAATGAGGGGGAAATCTCCAATCTCACACGCTGCACACAAAGCAAGAAGCCAAGGACGCCACGAAGTGTGCAGTGTGCAGTATGCATGTACTTGGTGTAGTGCTAGTGTGGTGTATGACCGGTAAGTAGATACAATGGGGCAGAAGAATGGGGTAAGCACATATTCGCGTACCTGCCTATTTTGTTTGACCATCTAAATATCGTATCTGATTTGCATAATGGGTTTTTCATATAAATACCACTACGACATCAGCACGAAGTCAAGAAGCTTTCTCGTTTGTTTTCCTTTCCTTTTCTTTTCCTTCATTGCATCGTACATACCGACACAGTATTGTGGGACGAGACGAGAGAGATTTTGTATAGATACTCACTTACTCAATTACTCGAAGGTCGAGTTTATCTATTTCATTTATTACTGATTCGATTTGATTCAATTCGATTGAGTCTTGAGTCGATTATCTATCAATATATTCTATCCTACTCTTCACATACCATACACACCCATATATTTCCATTCCAACCCCTCTCCTCTCTTCTCCCCCCCTGCAAAAATGCCCCCTCTAGCCCCCCACACCGTAGATATAATCTTCGCTGGCGGTGGCACCGCCGCTTGCGTTGCAGCTGGACGTCTCGCCAAAGCCAACCCAGACCTGCGAATCCTGCTTATCGAAGGCGGAAAAAACAATTTTGAAGATCCCACTGTGGTTAACCCCGCCGTTTATCTGAGTCATTTGGCGCCGGATAGTAAGACTGCTTTGGTATGTTTTCCTTTTGGTTGGGTTTTGGCGATGAAGATGAGATGACGATGATGATGTTAATAATATGACGATTATAGTTTTACAAAAGCAAAGCATCACCACATCTCAATAATCGCAGCGCGATTGTTCCAGCGGGTGGTCTGCTGGGCGGCGGCTCCTCTATAAATTTCATGATGTACACGCGAGCTCAATCGATCGATTTTGATTCGTGGGATACGCCTGGATGGAGCGGGAAAGAAATGATGGAGATGTGTAGGAAACTCGAAACGTATCATCCGGTAGGAGAAGGAAGAGATGCGAATAAACATGGGTATGAGGGGCCGGTGCATGTGAGTGATGGGGGATATAGGGGGAAGAGTGAGGAGCTGTTTATGGAGACGGTGAGGGCAATGGGGTATAGAGATATTGTAGATTTGCAGGATGGGGAGGCGTGTGGGGGGTTTAGTGTAAGTTCTTATTGATTTTGTTATTCTTCTTACATTCTCTTGTAAAAGAACAGCAAAAGCAACCCCTCTCAAACCCCCACTAACCCTTTCCAACAGAAATGGCACCGCTACGTCTCACTCACCGGCCGCCGCCAAGACGCAGCCCACACCTACATCCACCCTCTGCTCCAATCCTCCACCCACCCCAATCTCCAAATCCTTCCGGAATCCAAAGTTGTACGCGTGCTCTTTGACTCTCCATCTGATTCCTCAACACCACCTCGAGCAACAGGTATAGAATACATACCCAACGCCGATCATCAACCCATGCTCGCACTGAGTAAAGCAGTTTCCCACACGGTGACGGCGGAAAAATTAGTGGTGGTGAGTGCAGGGGCCCTTGGGACGCCGCAGATTTTGGAGAGGAGTGGGGTGGGGAGGAAGGAGGTTTTGGAGAGGGTGGGAGTGCAGGTTGTTAGTGAGGTGGAGGGAGTGGGGGAGGCTTATCAAGGTTAGTGGAGATTTCTTTGCAGTATGAAAGAAATATATGATGACTGATAATATTTTCTGGTCAGATCATAACCTACTTTTGTATCCTTACAAAACATCACTCGATGAATCCGAAACCATCGATAACATCTTGAGCGGAAGAAAAGATTTCGTCCAAGCACTTGAAGCTAAGGATCCTCAGTTAGGCTGGAACGCCGTCGGTAAGTCTCACTCCCTCACTTCCCCCTTATTCCTCCCTCAAACTAACAACCCCCAGATATCTGCGCCAAACTCCGCCCCTCCCCTTCCGAAATCCAGGCCCTAGGTCCGGACTTCATCTCCGACTGGGAAAAGGATTTCGCCCCTCACCCAACCAAACCACTCATGCTCTGCGGCGTCGTCAACGCTTTTCTCGCCGACCCCTCTCTCGTCGACCCAGGCCAATACATGACCATGGGCGTCTACACGGCATACCCATATTCACGAGGATCCATCCACATCACCGACTCCAGCGATGTGCAAAACGGCTATGAATTTGACGCCGGATTCCTCTCGCACCCTAGCGATTTGAAAAAACAATTATGGGCCTATAAAATGCAACGGGAAATTTGTAGACGTTTGCCATATTTCAAAGGCGAGTTGGAGCTCGGGCACCCGAAGTTCGCAGAGGGGTCCAAGGCTACATTGTCTGCGGGGGGTATAGAGGGAAAGGTGGAGGATATAAATTATAGTGCTGAGGATGATGCGGTGATTGAGGATTGGATTAGGGAGAATCTCAATACGACGTGGCATTCGCTAGGAACGTGTGCGATGAGACCGAGGGAGAAGGGGGGTGTGGTTGATGGAGATTTAAACGTGTATGGGACGCGAGGATTGAAGATTTGTGATTTGAGTATGGTGCCAGAGAACGTGGGGGCGAATACTAATAATACGGCGTTGGCGATAGGAGAGAAAGCCGCGGTTATCATTGGAAGGGAATTGGGAATTGAGGTTTAGAGACGGGGAAATCCTGCGGGATAAAGGTATGAGCATTGGGACATGAGTAGCTGCTTGGGATTTGCAACAGAGGTTATTGGGACTTGCTTCATGACATTTATGATAATTGACAGACAATGAGATATCAAATCAACTTAATCATCCCCTCGTGATCCAAATATTCTCATTCCTAAAACTTCATTTCGCTAGAAATACCCAGTCCTGTTACCTGTAGATATACGAGTACCAAACCACCCAAAACAACCACCTCGAAGATGTATATACAGACAATGAAAGGATTGGGGTAACACGAGTCAGCCTTTCAAAAGAGACGGACACTTGTCCATCAGCCCATCAGCACACCAACTTGCTCTTCGGCTTGCAACGATATGCAAGCACCGTTAAGCTGATGCAAATCCATTTCCGTAATCCAACCCCCCCTTCCTTAAACTTGAAACATCACACATCTGGTTTCACGGTCACAATCAAAGGTAGCCCGAGCCATGGTCAAGATCATATCACATTTCATATACACCATTCAGTATATCAAAATAAACCCACGTGTCATGCAGTACAGTACAAAGTACATATCTCGCAGAAAAAGTCTCGAATGTTGCCTTGCCCGTCATCATAACAAGATCATGTAAAAACGTTCGATACCATCAATAAGTAGCATCGAAGAAAGATTCAGGCCCAAAAAAGAAAGGAAACCGTGCGTCATTAAAAGGAAAAAAAAACAATGACGAGATCCATCCCCCGAAATTCCTCCCATTGCACGCCAAATGTATCACACTGGAATTGTTTCCCTCCGTCCATCAGCCATTAAAGTTATCTATTTCCTGATTCTCCTCATCCTTCCTTAGCTTCGTGAGTGCAAGGATTTGCTATGTGATTTGCTGCGATGCTTTGCGAGCAAAGGCAGCGAAAGACAGACGAAATACAGAGGCCGATCCAAGGGACCATCAGTCTAATGCGTAGAAATGGGAAAAGGAAAGCAGGAGTTCGTGAGGTTCTAGGTTCATTAATAACCTAGATAAGAGGACCAACCGACCGACCGATCGACAACATCGTCTAACAACATCCACCTGCAGACCCTGACTGCACACCTTGCCCTTGTCCAACTTGTACCGCTGGCTTGTTGTTCGCTGTGGTTGTGCCAATGCGTTCTTTGATTTGACGGGCCATGGTCAAGAAAGCTTGCTCGACGTTGCTGGCATTCTTGGCAGAAGTCTCGAGGAACGGGATGCCGAGACTATCAGCAAATTCCTAATACGATGCATGTCAGTCGCAATTTTTCTCCTTTGAAGTGCAGGGGGGCCTGATTCAGAGTCTCAGGTGATTGTGCCCATGTGATTGATAATATGTACCTTTGCGACAGTGTAGTCCACAACCTTCTTGTCAGACATATCACTCTTGTTGCCTACAAGCAACTTGTTGACACCCTCTGTTGCGTATCGGTCAATTTCCTGTAACCATTGCTTGACGTTGTTGAACGAGTCCATATCGGTGACATCGTAAACAACGCAGATACCGTGAGCGCCTCGGTAATACGATGATGTGATGGTTCGGAAACGCTCTTGTCCAGCAGTATCCCACTATAAGATAGAATTATCAGCACCATACTTCCACATTTATTTATTTGGGTTCCTTACAATTTGTAGCTTGACGGTCTTGCCGTCCAACTCAATCGTGCGGATTTTCTACCTCGCCATCAGCAAACAATACTTTGTAATCCCAGAATGGCAACACCCACGAAATCGACACCGATAGTTGAGATGTAACTCTCAGTGTATGTATCGTCTGCGAATCGCAACAGTAAACAAGACTTTCCTACACCGGAATCACCGATAAGGAGGAGCTTGAAGAGGTAATCGTATCTATTGAGATCATCAGTCGGGGTCCGCTCAGGATATATATGTTGGCGTGGACCAGTCGAGTGTATACATTGCGATGGTAAAGACATCGTTGTGATGAGGGGTATTCATGAAGTACTCTGCAAATAGAATGATCAGTATTGCGTCTCTTAAGATATAATGTAGATGGCGGTTTCTTTGAAGTTGATGAAAGGATGTCATTGATTTGAGGGGTTTAAACTTACTACTCTGGATTCATCTTTGCGGTTGTTCAAAGGTATATTATTTTGTATGGGGTTTGTATAATAACTCTTGGTTATTCTTTTCGAAGTCGTTATGGTTGTAGTTGGAGAATAAGATACAGTGACTTCAGGAACGAACCTCAACTGTGTTTAAGGTGCAGAAGGCGGTCCACTTTAGACGAGTATCACGTGAATGAGATATTAGTTGCGATTACATATAAGTGAATATGAATATCCCTGAAATATATGGAATATATATGTACAAGAAGCAATTGAATAACCTTTGTTCTTTTTTTACTGTATTAATATAATATATAGGTGATTTCGAGGTATTTATTACTATTTTTAAACAGTTTGAATAATTCAAACTAACTTGTTTGATGAATACCTACCTATGATCAAACTCCTGATCAAATGACCCCTTGACCGCTTTGTACCTAATCGGCAATCAGCAGCAACTTGTAAGGCCGGACTGATAAAGCTTGGATATCAAAACAGTTCTAGAAACTTCAAAATTATAAAGACGATGAATACAACTGTTGTGTACTTTTTTTCTTAAATATGCTAAAGGATTGATATTTTTTCGTATGAATCCTATCCATCCAGGCTGATGTCGAGACCTCTCAGTCTCCTACGCCTTACTCAAAAGCGGCTCTCGAAGCTCTCCCCAACTTCAACATCCCAAACGCAACTTGTCACTACAACCTATACAATTCAGAATAGCTCTCGATGGTTGGCAACTGTCAACGCTGGACTTAGAGTCCTACCGGATGTATGGTTCACCGGCTCAGTACCCCGCAATGATAGCCCAACTTATAATCCCAACGATCCGAATAAATCCCCCAAAAACGAGAGAACAGTCAAACTAGGGAAAAGTAAGCACCCCTCTTCCCTCTTCCCCTCCACTGATTCACTACAAACAAAACTAACAACCCCCAGCTCTCCGCATTCTCCAAGATCGCCTCCCAACCCTTCTTCAATCACCCCTCCCTCAAGAAATTCTCTCCCCCCAAATAACTCTCCACCTCTTCCCCTCCACGCACCCCCATCTCCCCACTGTTTCCGGCCGTGTCGCCTATTCCGCCGCTCTCTGGACTTCTCCTATTGCCTGGGGCCGCGTCCCTCTCGTCGGAAATGTCAAGCTTGAAATACTGTCCGAGCGGATGAGTCAATCTTCATCTAGGGGATCAAATCACGAACAGTTAATTGTGCGATGGAGAACCATTGGCAAGACGAAAAATAAAGGGACGGGAGGTTTTTACAAGGGGATTGGGGCAAGGGAGAATGTGGATAAAATTACAGAGTGGTTGGCCGGTGGAAGTGGAGAGGATGATAGTAAGGAGTTTACTGGACTTTTCCTCTTTGAATTCGATGAAAAGGGGAGGATTTGGTCGCATACTATTGAACATGTGCAAGAAGGGGGAAACTGGGAAAAGGGGGTTGGAGCTAGAGTTGTAGGGCTGACTGACTGGTTGTTGGGGGGTATGAGGAATGGGAGAGGTGATGAAGGGGCTCCTTGTCCGGCATTTTGGGGACCAGAGCAGGATGTGAGGAGGAGATGAGGGCGAACGATGAATTATATGTTGATACGTGGAACGGAGAAACTTGATGAGGAACACGAATGGATTTAGCGTATTGGCGTTCGGATGGAAAAGAAAATTCGGGATCTTGTACAAAGACTGGACTTAAACACCCCTCAAAGAATTAATGAAAAACTCAAATACTTAAACCTTGAATTGCGAAACATCGAGTTTGAAGCGGGGAGACCATTGGTACAATTAAAGAATGAACTCAATCTTCTTCGCAATAAGTAGCCATCTATGGTGGACGTTTTAAGGTATCCCTTTCCACTTTATACCATAGTATCCCTCCCATTCTATTTCACTAGCTCTGCCAGATACAAAATGCTCTATGCAAGATCATCAACGCCCTTCTCTACTACATTTGTACAAATATAATACAAGCCGTCCACCCCAAACCCACTCTATTTGCACTCTTTCTCAAAAGCTCGCAGAAGAACCTACAGTCAATATCCATTAGTTATTTAATGTCCAGAAAATCTAATCAAGAGCAGATCCCACTTACCATGAACTCATGATCATCCATCGAACCCAAAATAGGATTCTTTCCCAATCTCAACGCAGACACCCTTGGAGTGGATATACCAAAAGCCACTCTAGCAAGAAATCTCGGATCATCTCGATCTTTGATGAGGTTGAGGATATTATTGAACGCCAGGTGATTGAAAGGAACAGGAGGAGGGAGTTGGATCTCAACTGGCTCATGCGTCAAACACCATTGACAATGACCGCATTCTTTCTTTCCATCAGGAAGCTCATCGCCAAAGTGGTCGGCTAATTTCTTGGAGAAACAATCTTTGCCCGTAATAAGCTGTAGGATCTTTTCTGTACGCTCCAAAGCTCCTTTTTCGCGGGTTTCCATGACTGTGTAAATTGCTTTTGCGATTATCTCAACCTCCGATGCAGTTCTGGGAAGAGATTTTATGACTTTGTAGACGTGCAAGACTTTGCTTGTTTTCAATTCCAGAATTCCTTCCGCGTTCCACTCACCAAGCTTGGAAATAATCTCGTTTCTTTCGATATTGTGACGAGAAGCTGCAGCATCCACATCAATATGATGTATTTTGGTTGCTTTCTTGCCACAGTCCGCGATCGCGACTGCCGCTGGACTTCGATCTGAGCTAAGCTTGGCACTATACTTGCTGTTTTCTGCAGTGTATGAATATTTTTGATACAATGGTGTGGTGGCACGTATGAGACCATGGGTGAGCTCTAGTTGTGCGTATATGCCACCCAAGACTGTAGGCCGGATGTCGAAGTCTTTCGTTTGACTATAATGCGAACTGTGAATTTCACCTCCAATTGGGAGTTCTATCGTCGTTGAATCAAATATCTCGTTCAAGAGGCCGCGAATGGATGCGAGAGATGGCAGATCACCTCGTGCGAATATTTCACGAAAATGAAGATCTTCGCCACATACGAAGAAGAAACAGTTAGCGGTTTTTCCATCTCGTCCACTCCTTCCAATCTCCTGACCTGCTCAGAAATTAGCATGAAAACTTGCGGCCTTTAAATTAATTGAATCATTCGGCAATGTTGATTGTTCAGAGTCAAGTGGGATTAGGAGGGCTTGATTAAGGCAAATTCTCGGGAGTAATTTCAAGAACAGCAGAAGTCCAAATAGACTGGTGCGACACGGAGCAGTAGCCGGGGACTCAGTGATGGGAAGTACTAACTGTAAGATTCCAGACTTTGGGGGACAGTGAAATGGATGACGTTGCGAATAGAGCCCTTGTCAATGCCCATACCAAAGGCAATCGTTGCAACCATTATCATGTCATCGCTTTTCATGAATTCATCCTGCAATTTAGTTTTATCTTCAGTTCTCATTCCTGCGTGGAAAGCCTTGGCCTTGAAGCCTGATTCCACTAATTTACGTGCAAGATCCTCAGCTTGCTTTTGCAAAGTGACATAGATGATTGTCGAGCCTTTGTGGTTTTGTAAAAAGTCTTTCAGCTTGGGAAGCATATGTATCTTCGTATCTCCTGACTCGGCCAATAATCGCAAATTGGGTCGATACGTCGAGGTTCGAAAGAGCCCGGTATTTGTGATTTTGAATGCATCACATATGTCCTGGGCAACACGAGGTGTAGCTGTAGCAGTCAGGCAAACGACTCGTTCTGCCTTTATTTCATCAGCGAAACGAGCAATTTCTACCCATAGTTAGTATAGAATCAATTTCCAGTAAATTAGAGGTATTACTTAAGTAATCTGGGCGGAAGCTGTGACCCCACTCGCTGATACAATGAGCTTCGTCTACTGCAAGTAATCTAATACCTCCTCGAACATACTTCATTTGCTCCACGAATGCCTCATTGTTCAACCTCTCAGGCGCCACGTAAAGTAACTTCAATGCTCCCCTTCTCAAATCGTCGCATGTTTGGATATACTCTTCTCTGGTCTTGCTTGAGTCGAATGTTCCTGCAGCAATACCACGACGAACAAGAGCATCTACTTGATCCTTCATCAACGCGATCAGTGGTGATACTACAAGGGTAACTGTATGTCACTAGAATTAGCGTTCTCCTCAAAAGGTTTGAAGGAAAGCAACGAAATATGAAGCTCGAATCTTCCGTTGAAGAGATCTGATTCTTTGCACATCATGATTAACTTTTCACTCACTTCCATGTTCGCCTTCATCACGCGTATTAAGCCGTTTATCTTCCTCTTCAAAAGCAAGTGCTGGGACTTGAAAGCAGAGACTTTTTCCACCTCCAGTTGGAAAGACAACGACGGCACTTTTACCGTCAAGAATTCTTGATATGACTTGTTCTTGCTTTAATTGAAAGGATTTGAACCCAAAATTGTTACTCAATATAGAACGTGCCGATTCAAAGACCTTAGGGGATATCTCAGCTGCCTGCTTCTTAGTTATCGATGAGATCTGCTCGATGGAAGCTTTTCGTTTGTGACCCTGACTGGCGCTGGCAGCATCGACCGCATTTGACAGATCAAACAAATCTGCCTCGTCACCAGAACTGAAGCCATACTCATCAACCTTTGTAGATTTAGCCATAATTTGTGTACATGGGATCAATAAATGCTTTTTCCTCTTCGTCAAAGCATGAGAGAAACGAAATTTTTGCAGTAATCGCATTTCAGATATTGTCGTACAAATGAAGCAAGGTGAAAGGAAAAGAATGTTTTCCCAACATCATATTTGCAGCTTCGTCCAAAACGCGTAATCACATGATTAGTGGATCAAACGAAAGTTTATGTACAAACAGTTTTGTACAATCTTTCATATTTTTAGATGATATCCAAAATTCTGGCTCACAATTTCATTATCATTATGGAGTACGGATTAATTTACCTAAAATGTACAAGTGTGTTCTCAATAATGAGACAAACCGTTGATCGACCTGGAAGAAACGTGCCCCTTGGGCCAAGCCAAGACCAATCTTCAATATTCCAGAAACATTAATCTTTGATCATTCTAGTTGACTGTACAGGACCACGCCTATTTGCTACAGTAGAAGTAAAACATTCTGGCCCCATCTCCCTAGCAGGTATATACCAACGCCCATTTCAAAAAGTTCTAATACCATGTATATATTCCAGCGATGCCATAACTTACAGCCCAATTCATGCTCCAAGGGTATTGATAAATCCAATCAAAAGAGCACATTTACTTCACAGCGAGTTTGGCAGGAAGGGTTTTCCTTAGCCTGATAGTCTGTTCATACAGAACGTCCTTGAAAGCGAATAAGAATGCAGCAGTCATGACACTCTGTGAGACTTTAGGTGCAATTCCTGAACCAAAGTCAGTGGCAAGTCTCTATCATGAATTTGAGGAAAAGCAATTACCTTTGTAGAACCCCGCATAACCCTCTTCCTTTAGGATTCTTCTCATACCCTGAATCATACTTTCTTTTCCTCCATCTCTCCCTGCAATATGCATGCGACTTTTGACTGTGATGTAAGGGTATGTGATGGAGGTAGCAAAGAGCTTCCCTAATGCGCCAAGAAGGAATGCCACGGTTGGCGTGACTCTTCTCTTTTTCTCAATCGCATTTTTTAATTGTTCGAAGATTGTATATTGTAATATCGGGTTCATGACAAGTACCAATGCGGGCACAACTCCGGAGAAGAGCGCTTGTGGACCTTCATCTCTGATAAGTGCAAGCAATGTGCCAACCGTCGTAGGTGCCTTTGGTGCCTTGAAACCAGGCAAAAGACTCTTATCCGTCTCCTTATTCCGCTTTCGCGTAGTCATTCGCGTGTTGACTACCCATATAGGATTTGTGAGCAATACCGTTGCTGAGCCTGCGATTGCTCCCGCGATCATCGATTCGATTGTTGTAAGCCTTTTAGAAGCACGGCCAGCCTTGAGCGCCGCCTTTTCAAACCAGGATCGAGTCCATTCATACCAGTAGTAATATACAAAGTTCGTAACACTGATTCCGAATAGTGCTGAATCGAGTCCTGCATAAAGACCTGTGATACCTTCACGTTCAATGATATGCTTTACAGCGTCGAGGAATCCCGAATCGGCACGCCTTGATTCGACTTGAGCGCGTGTGGAGAGGGTAATAAGAGGATAGCTTTTCTAACTTGTCAGCGTTTGAGATGCGGAGAACAATAAGGATCTAATACGTAAGAGCCATAGAAAGAATGCCCCCACCAGCTCCAGAAAGAGCGTGAGCAACATTATCTGATTGTTGAGCTGCCATGTTTATTTCGAAGATACTTTGAAGTTCAGTACAGTATAACAGAGATGATGATGATTTTGAAGTGTTGAAGTTTGGTGATCTTAGAGTTTTGATGAAGGGGTGTAAATCAATAAGAAGGGGTTTGAATAAAAGATGTGAAGAATGAAGAAAGATGAAAGATGGAATAACTCGCGATATCCATTGCATTCAGATGTGCATTGTCAAGTTGTAGGTACTGGGTATATCAAAGCCAAAGTTCCAACTTACCGAGGCAATGTGGATACCCCCTTGCATCCCCCATAGTCCCCACTTTTTAATAGATTTCACGTGTTAATCTACTAGGTAGTGTTCTTATCTATGATTAGTAAGCCACGAGCTGGGAATTAAACCTCAAATCAGAATCCAAACTTCACTTAAACTTTTGTTTCTCTCACTAACAATTTCAATGTAATTATCATCAATTATCTATCATTCTTGTCAACGCTAACATACCCCTTTTTGTTTAACCTGTCGCGAAATATATCCAGAACTTTTGTTATATACTATATAATACCCAATATCGTTTTGCTTCTAGCTTTTTAACTATCTGCCTTTTCAGCTTTCGAATTTCAGTAATTGGAGTATTGTTATTGGGAGAAAAAGGGAAACGTGTCTTTCATTACAGCTTTTTGTGGGAAATTTTGGAATATTATTAGGATTAGTAAATCTCGTTATTTTCTTCAAGTCAACGTCTGATCATCAAAAACTACTCATATATTTCATTGCTTGTACCAGAAATTAGCCTTGGTCATCTGATAACCCAAAAGTGGGAGGATGCTTCCAGTTCTTCATGTCCCTGCAATGATTCCTGAAGCTACAAAACGTCGATTGGAAAGTAAATATGCCCCAATTGCGCCTCAAGGAGGTGAACAATATATTCAAGCCCATAGTCAAGCATCATGTACAAATGCTCTTGATCGGGTGGTGCCTGAGCGTCCGGTTCAATCTTCATCACTGGGAAATCCATTTCCAAATCAGCAGAATCCTCGAAATTTACCTTTGAGAGAAGTCACAGACGAGCATTTTGATGATGCCTATGTAGGCTTTATTATGTATTGCAACCCTGCTGTGGCATCAAATACAGATTCTGCTGAACTTAGACGAATATTTCGGGCACCTCCAAAAAGTGATGGCAAGAGTTTTAGCACGTTTACATTGTTCCAATTGATTCGCAAATTAGAGAATAAAGAAATCAAAACGTGGGCACAATTGGCAATAGATCTTGGAGTCGAACCTCCCGCTTTGGAAAAAGGTCAAAGTGCTCAGAAGGTCCAACAATATGCGGTTAGACTCAAGGTATGCAAGTCAAATACAATAATGGCAATGAAATACTAATGATATTCAGCGGTGGTTGCACGCAATGCATGTTGATGCGTTCTTTGAATATCTATTAAACAAACCTCATGTGTATTGGACGCAAGTACCATCTCCTAACGAAACGCCATCGGAGCTTGGCCGAGACGGAGTGACACCTGATGAAGATTTAGCTCTTCGCGCGTTGCTTCCAGAAACACGACCCAAGCGTGGACGAAAAAAAGCTGAAGATAGGGACGATGATGATATGGAAAGATCACCATCCCAGCGCCCTCGTATACATTCGCCTACTTTATCTGAAGATTTCATGATTGCTAGAGTTTCCTTGCATCCGGATAGTGCTACCCCGGCGACAGCAAATTCTTCTTTTCAGCAGAGCTTTGATGCTCGACTGAGTCCATGGTCTGCAACAGAAGTTCGAGGTCCCTTAGTAGATAGCTATAGATGGGGTGCTCCACAAGAAAATGCGACTCCTTTATCAGCTTATCCACAATCCGCCCTCACTCCCTCAACCAGAACCCATCTTTGGCCCGATAATAGTGAGCCTCAATCAGCCACGACACCAAACAAATCTCGATCAAGACGTCGTCATGGTCCGGCAGTATCATCAGCATGGCCAAGCAATGGCAGTGCCTCTGCTGGAAAGTTACGAGGTAGACCGCCAAGTAATCGTTCTGTTACCGATGGACCATTTTCGACATTTCCTGCCAATCCGGGTTCCACTAGAGATACACCAGCTGCTACTCCTGTAGTAGCAGATTCCCAGATGCCCAATTTTTTCCCTGGAGGTGTGAGATCTGAGTCACCAACTAGTAATCCACAAACCCAAAATGCACGACCAAATCGACTTTCCCTTCAAGTCCCACAACGGAAAGGTGGCAATGTCAGATTAGCAACACCACCACCACCACCTGTTGTACTCCTCAACGGTGAAACCGACACAAATATGCAACACGACTTAATGAACCAATCCCAGCAAACATCTTTAATGGAATACTTCAACAACACTGTCAACGGACCCCAAGACCCTAGCTTCGAACACTTCGTTAGCATCGCTTTCCGTCAAAACGAAGATTTCGACCGCACCAACATCGATGCCCTAGAATCTCACTTCATAGGCGAAATTCTTGTCGCCGAGTGGTACGACGTAACTGGAAACTCCATTCAACGTTGCTCCATAGACGAAGCATCCAAAATCTGCAAACAAGTCATCCGAAATCTTCAAGCCGAATCTAGCAGCACAGAAGCCTTCCTCATTAATCTTTCCGCGCTTGCAGGCGGACCTCTCATGACGCGTCTCCGCGTTACAAGACTAGAATTCCCGGGCCCTCCACCAAGAACAGATTATGAATGTCATTGGAAAATGAGATTTGGAAGTTTAGAAGGGGATTTCACGATAAGGGCTACGGTGGTAGGGGAGAGTGGCGAAATGGGAATGGGGGAGGGAATGGGGGAGATTGGGGTGAGGGAGATGGAAGAAGAGGAGGAGGGTTGGAAAGCAAAATACTTGAACTTACAGCAGCAGATTAGGGAGAGGGATGCGAAGGTTAAGAGATTGAAGAGGGGGATGGTGGATGCGCTGGTTATTAGTGAGGAGTGGATTAAAGGGGTAGAAATCTTTCAGAATTAGGGGTAGGAAGGGTTGGGGTAGGGGTATTGGTTGAGGTATCCGGACCTTTAAATTTGAGGAGATGATGAATGGTAAAATGTGGCTGGGGGTTTTTGTTTTGGTGTGGTTGCGATTGCATATACTCGAGTATACATAGAGCACATACCTATGTCTAGTACAACACTACTAATTATTGAATAATCAAACAGTAATTAGACATCCAAAATTTTGTACTAACTCATATTAAATTCCATAACTTCGAACAACACATAATACTTCCGTCTACCAAGGATCGATCCCAGAGGACTACATACGCACCTTACTCCTGGCGTTCAAAATTTCCTTAATAGGACGGTTATTGATGATCGGCTGATATTGAAATAAGATTTCTAGTGATCATGTACGTTTTCTATCGATTCGAAATCTGAAGACCTCAAAAAATATTAAATAACACAAATTGATTGCAATCAAATCTCGATTCTCGATATGGGATTACATATATTTATATATATAAAACTTCACAAAGGAATCAAGTGTACTTGATCAAGTAGCTATAGATGAAATAAACACTATAAAATATTGTAACTCGGAATCACGTGGATGTAAAAAACCTCGTCCCTCGTCTTCGTCCTTGTCTTCGTCGTCTTAAATGATGCGAGCTTCCCGATCCAATCCAAACGGTGTCGGAACCCCGTGGAGATGCTTGATTCTGGGTTGATTCGGGACACACCAATTCTTGACTCCGAGATGTGGTGGTACAAATGGGAATTGTGATCGGTGAGTGAGTGAGTGGCCTTGCAATTTTGATGTGGAATGGGATTATCGGTATCAGTAGCAGAGAGTTGGAGGGATGGTTGGATGGAGAAATGAAGGGTTTGTGAGAGTTTCAATCTTCGGTGTTTTCGGTATGAGTTATGGTTTGGGTTTGTAAGTCAATTTGAAGTAATGTGTTGTGTAATCTGTATTCTTTTTGATACGGACTTGATCTCGTGCGGTTCGGGCAATTCTCGTTGAAGATAACCCACAAAGCTGTTTTTTCTTTGAGGAAGGATATGTAGCGTAATGTGAACTATGGATTTCATCAAAATGATTAGGGGCTGTAACTCAGTGGTAGAGTGCCTCGTTTGCATTTATACAGCAGCTATTGCGTATTCTGTTTCGATGAAGTCCAGGGTTCAATCCCCTGCCGCTCCAGTTCTTTTTTTCTTTTTCTTTTTGTGTTGTAACGATTGATATCTTCTTGTGTTGGTACAGTGTTTTCCATTTTGAAGATGTGGATGGATTGGTGGATTTGTGTGATGAGGGGTCTAGACCGATGCTTTGACAAGAAGGGATCAAAGAGGGTTTTTTTCCTTGATCAGGAGAATGAATGAGTGGATGAATGGTTCTCTGTTTGTTCGTTCAATGATGATGATAATGATTGACCTCTCTGGATTGATACTTTTGCTATTCACAAATTGACCAGAGATATATTACATATTTGCCTCCTGTAGTAGATTTCTGAAAGTGCATCAAGATAACTTCAACTTGCATCCATCATCTATGGAGATCAACTACAGTATATATAGTCTATTGAGTATTTTAGATCACAAATTCCATATACCACTGGTCTACTATCATTTTTCAGAAAATAGACAATAAAATCCAGTTGAAGATTCTCACCCTTCATACTGGTTATTTAAGCGAATAACTAATCTCACATTAAGACATCAACATCATCCCTTTACAATTATTTGAGATACCAAATGGATTAGTTGTACTGTACTTATTATTTCTAAGCACAACCGTATAACTTGTGGCAATGGTCTGATTACGTCGTGGGCTCTTCAGACGACGTTGTAGATTACATAATTTGGCTACTCATGTGTAACATCTACCGGTATTGATTTATAATCTTTAATGGATCCTTGTTTCACGAGAAACACATCGAATCTGTGAAATCTTCAGTTCTCCAAAGATTCTATCATCTACCTGCAAATCAGAAGGTATCATGTTCCGAATAACCCCACTAACTCGGAGATATCTTGGATACAATGTCGGCATAGTACATACAACAATGCTAGGACCATCATGCTTAACAATCAAGTCCTGTAAGTTTTTTTTTCATGCTTCTTGCACGATTGCGCGATATGTCCTCGTTCAACTGAAGGTATAAAACTATGTGAGCCCCTCTTCCTTTCAGTCCATTCATTTCATTCATTCAAACAAACATACAAACAAACAAACACACATTCGTGCCTGTACAACATCCTTTCATACATCCTCCTACCATCCGATAATACTCAACAAATATGTCTTCAACTCTCTTTACCCCTCTCAAGGTTGGAGCTGCTGAGCTTCAACATCGAATTGCTATGGCACCTCTCACTCGATTCCGTGCCGACGATAGCCACGTTCCTCTTCCATTCGTCGCAGAATATTACGCACAACGTGCTTCCGTCCCTGGAACACTCCTTGTCTCCGAAGCTACCTTCATTGCGCCCCAAGCCGCCGGTTATGCCAACCCTCCCGGTATCTGGAACCAAGATCAAATCGCTGGTTGGAAAAAGGTTACCGATGCCGTACACGCAAAGAAATCATACATCTGGATGCAACTATGGGCATTGGGAAGAGCCGCGGATCCAACATCTTTAGAACAAGAGGGCGGTTATAAAGTCAAGTCTGCGAGTGATATTCCATTCGAGGGTGGAGCCAAACCAGAGCCACTGACCGAGGTCGAGATTAAGGAATATATTGGTTTATATGCGCAAGCCGCAAAGAATGCCATTGAAGCTGGATTTGACGGTGTTGAGATCCACGGCGCAAATGGTTATTTGATTGATCAATTTTTCCAAGATACATCAAACAAACGTACCGATTCATGGGGAGGAAGTGTTGAAAACCGGGCTCGTTTCGGACTCGAGGTTTCAAAGGCCGTCGTTGCTGCTGTTGGTCCTGAGAAGACTGCGATCAGATTGAGTCCATATTCTCCTTTCCAAGGAATGAAGATGGAGGATCCTATTCCACAATTCACCTACATCACCCAAGAGCTCAAGAAATTGAATCTCGCATACCTCCACCTTGTTGAAGCAAGAATCAATGGAAATACCGATTGTGAACAGGTTGAGAAGGTCGACTTCTTAATCGATATCTGGGCTGGTACTAGTCCAATTCTTCTCGCAGGAGGATTCACAGCTAAGTCTGCTCAAACGATTGTTGAGGAGTACAAAGGAAAGGACATTGTGATTGTATTTGGAAGATTCTTCATCACCAACCCAGATCTTCCATTCAGAGTCAAGGAGGGAATTGATTTTGTGCCATATGATAGAAATTTCTTTTATAACAAGGGGGAGGAGAACGGATATACCAATTATGCATTTAGCAAGGAGTTTGTTGCGCAACAAAAGGCCATTGAAGCCTCAGCATAAATTAGATAGATTTATACATAGACATAGACGGATGTATGAATAGATAGATTTGAATTAATAATGAAATAAAAAAAATTTGCACATTATCAGTACAATGTTTGTGATAGAAAAAAAGGGTATTACTGGTATCATAAGTTTATCTTTGATGGGAGATGAGATTATTAGCAAAAGATCAATAATTTTGTATTGGATATGTTTCATCTGTGAACGTAAAGGTATGAATCACATTAATCCAATCTGGACAACAGACTAATCTTTGGGCAACAGGTACTCATGTACCGGTACAGAATTACCGGTATCCATAAGACAGGCCATCAAGGACGTTTAGCTCACCCTGATTGGTTTATAAGCGCTCTTAATATATGGTATATACCCACTCGGCAACATTTATTATATCCAGAGTAGCTAGGTAGATCATGTATACCGGTACTTCAATCATATCATAGTACCTTGTCAATCAATAGCCAAAAGTACTGAGTTTAGGTAGTACAGTAAGAGAGAAATTCTAGGTATAGGTATGTACCACGGAATACGAGTACTGGCAACGAATGTGAAAACTGAGGGATTCTGGGGTTTAAAGGTTATACGATATTACGAGCGGCAAGAGTTTTGTTTACTCGAATACATGTCTCAGATGCGGTCGGTCGGGCCGAAGATACTAATGAGCTGTAAGGTTACTCCTATTAGTGATGTGCCGATCGATCCTTCAACTTTAGTTTCCCGGCTGTGCTGCTTTCCAATGTATGGCAGACAGGGCGCTGCGCTTTTCTTTACTCCTTTTTTGCTCTTTGTTATACTGCTATACAAGTTGTTGAGTACATGGAAGCAGCTATATACGATATGTTTACGGTGTGTAATAGGCTCGCCGCTCGGTAATACAGTAAGCTTGAACTTTAGAACTACTAGAATATCACGTGTTAATTAAATCGAATACTTCTCGCTGAAAACGGGGGATTCGACTAAATAACAGAACAAACAGAACAAAACCATGATACATACATCATTATTCTTTCTTTCATTCTGTTGACTTCTCAGTTAAATGAATGGTCTGGTTCATTTACAGGTTCGAAAACTCACAAGCTCACCAGCTTATATTATCCCACATCTCCTTCACGATAATTGTCGAGACTGCCTCGAATCTGAACCCCGGTTTTAAACGGCCAGCCACCACCTTCCTCTCTGTGTCACCTGTTCATAGGGGACGCCCGATTCTACCTATGTACTAGCACTAATATCTCCTCTACCAGTCACCGTGACTGTTTCTTGAGCACGCTCTATGTTACATTGCTACTACTCGTAAGTAACTAAGAGCTAGGTATAGAAATACCCATCCATACATTAAGCTCGCCAATTCTTTCGGACACCATCACACCCCCTCTGGCAGGACCAGACAAGCATCAAATTCTTATCTCTCAACTAAACCATGACATTCCTTCCCCGACGTTATCTTCGTCCCCCACGATCTTTTCTGCATCCACATTCGCGCCTCCCCAATTTATGTCTCGCTTTCCTGGTGTTATTCCTACTCGATGCTTATTGGATCATCATTCATCTTTCCGATCCAATACGTACCATCACGCCTCCTTATTCGGCAATTGATGCCTCGAGTTTGACGTCAAATGGTCATGAAGCCCTCACATTATCACATCAGGATTCTTTATCGACGAAGAGGATTGGAGGGGTAGAGGGGGGTTCATCATCATCTGATGATATTGAAAATGATCAAGCCTTTTTGGGATCTAAACCACAATTTGGAAATCCCAATAATGAAACAATTTATATAGCCGCCATATTTCGTCGATCTGAATTAATGCTCCGAGAAAATTGGTCATCAGCTCTCATATCTCTAGTTCAACACTTGGGTCCTCAGAATGTCTATGTCTCAATTATAGAATCTGGTTCTTGGGATGGAACGAAAGCGGCATTGATGGATTTAGATGGGATGTTGGGTGAAGTGGGGGTAGAGAGGACGATTGATTTGGGTACGGATCGTGAGGGTCAACTTGAGGAATTGAAACATGTACCGGCGAAAGGGGAGGATAGAAAGGATTGGTTGTATACGGGGAGGAATGAGAGTGAAAGTGGGTGGGAGATGAGACGGATACCGTATTTGGCGAGGTTGAGAAATAAGGCTATGGATCCTTTGTTGAGATTGTGGGATGAGGGGAGAGGGAGGAAGTTTGATAGGGTTTTGTGGATTAATGATGTGATTTTTACGGTATGTTATCACGTGTCTCGTCCTTCTCCTTTATGTTTGAATTCCATCCCTTACTCGTTTGCCCCTATTTATATCTACATCTCTATCCCATACTCCCCCAACTCTCCAATCAACTATCCCAAATAAGAACCCCTAACTAATCCTCACCCTCTCAGACCACCGACGTAACCACTCTCCTCTCCACCAACAATCACTCCTACGCCGCAGTCTGCGCTCTCGATTTCTCCCATCCCTCCCAATATTACGACACATTTGCCCTACGGGATTCCCTAGGTCGAAAAACCGCCTCGCTTTCCTGGCCCTATTTTTACGCATCGCAATCTCTGGATGCGTTGAAAAAGAATGAGCCCGTACCAGTCAAGAGCTGTTGGAATGGAATGGTAGTTTTCGATGCAGGGGCCTGGTATCCTCGAAATTCAGAAGAAGATGGAGGGAAAAATAAATTTGAAGGACTGAAATTTAGAGGTGTATCGGATTCCTTGGCTAAATATCATGTAGAGGGTAGTGAATGCTGTCTGATTCATGCGGATAATCCATTGAGGGATGTGATGGGGGTTTGGGTTAATCCAAATGTTAGGGTGGCGTATAATAAGGAGACGTATGAGGTGGTTAATTCGGGAAAGGGGTGGCCGGGGAGGTGGAAAAGTGTTAAGGGGGTGTGGGGGGTGAGACTGGGGTGGGCGAGGGAATGGGGGGCGGGGTGGATGGAGAGGGGGGTGGTGGACCGGAGGGTGAGGATTTGGGTTGGGGAGGGGAGAAAGGGAGGAGATGCGGATGAGGAGATGAGTGAAGAAAGAGAGGAAAAGGGGATGGAATGCTTGATCAATGAAATGCAGGTCTTGTTTCAGAGTGGATGGAATCATATTTGATTTGTCAATTTATTAGTGCGTTTATCGTCTTGATTTCTTTGGGCTAAAGGCCTCCAACATCTTACATTTGGTCGATTAATGGCCAGGCGCAACCTCTTTTCGTTTGTTGATCGGGTTAGGTTTATTGGTACTGGTATTGGCACTGGTGTTGGTTATGGATATATATACAAAAATTAGAGTGGGAGGACTATATGTGTTGGGTTGGTATGGGTTAGGATGGGATACAAAATGGGATGCAAAATGCATGTACATGGAGTTGATGTGGAATATCTATTGATGTGTTAATCTATCAATATATCAAATGTTTACAAAAAGTTATCGATAGTGAAAGGGAACTTTGAAGTAGAACTTGAACTAGAACTTGAAGTAGAGCCAGTATTTGTGTAGTTAGTAGTTACATTGAAGCGGACAGGAGATTCATAAAGAAAAAGATATGTTCTTGAATTGAGATGCATGGATGGATGGATGAGATGGGATGGGATGGGATGTGGTAGTATATCACAGCACAAGTAATACCTGAGTAAATGAACTAACTGCAAACTACGAGTACAAGAAATCTCTTCAAATATGAGTCCTATAATGTATTGATACAATCTTATAGTCGTAGTACTCGTAGTAATAATGGTGATAATGGTAATAATATACCGGTACTAGAGTACATAATAAATAATAAATAATAAATTGTGACCAAAAGGGTATAAATAAAACTCCGATTGTGTACTTAGAATCTACAAGTGAAGAGCTATTAATATATTATTATTATTATCATTATTATAATAGGGTGCTAAAAGGAGGACTTATATGCAGGTTTAATACTAGTAGCCCTAATAACTAGATCGAAAAGAGTGAAAGAAGAGAATAGAGATAAGTATCGTACGATATCTAGGTCTAGAGCTCTAGAGCTAGAGCTAGAGTTTTAGGTTAAGAAAGGAAGATCTGAAAGAACTGTCTTATTACTCTATACTATATAGAGCATATGAGCTAGTGGACGGAAGAGAGCCGTCTGTTTCGTCACAAGTACTGAGTAGTAAAGTCATAATCGATTTGATCTACTCGAGTATCTAAGTAAAGAATACTAATATATTACTAGTATTAATAGTATATATATAGAGTTATAGGTAAAGTAAGTCTCGTTTTTGTTTTATTCAAAGTCTTATGATTAGTTTATGATATATATATCATAAACTTTTGAAGAAATTCGGACAAGCTAACTTGAAGCAGGGAATGAAACTTAAGGTTATTTTGATAGGTCTAACTTGAACTTTTGTATTCCTATTGCAGTAGCAGGAATTCTTCATCTGATTAGCAACTACCCGAGTATATCATTTTGAGTTGAAATGTATGGGTTGGGTTGGATTTGATCCAATTTTCCCCATACCATACTAAGAGAAAAGATCCCCGGCTTAAGTTGGTTTGTTCGAATTCTTCAAAAGTTTACGGTCCCTGATTCCTCACGACCTCCCTCATGTAGAACAAGCGGCTATCAAAGTCTTTCAGCAATCCATCACTGATTTTGGGAAGTTGCCGGAGATTATGGATTTGGCAATGACAGCAATGGGGCATGGTACGTACTTGAGTAATCAGTAATCATAGATCCATAGATTCAAAAGTATAAATTTTGAAATTCGTGAGTTTGACTTGACTTGATTTGATTTGATTTGATTTGACTTGACTCGGATGGAGGGAGAGAAACTTCGGATCCGAGTCGGAGGAAGGGTTTGGAGTATTGGAATTTGGGTGGGTGAATGAGTGGGTGGATAGATGGATAGATGGATGTCAGTGGGTGGATGACAGTGGACAGTGGGTGGATGGGAAGATGGGTGGTAAGAAAGAAACTGGAGAGGGAAGTGGAGGGGAACAGCTGGGGGTATTGAAGGTTTGAAGGATTAAAGGATTGAAGGTGGGATGTGGGAGTTGAGGGTTGAGGGTTGGGGATTGAGGATTGAGGGATGGAACTACCGGTGGGTGGGTGGGGAGTTAGAGGTCAGAGAGTTGTAGGGGGGATTGGAACTACCGATGAGTGAGGTGAGAAGTTGGCGACTTGGAAAATTGGAGGGTTGAGAGTGAGGTGGAAGTGAGGTGGATGGATGCCTGTTTGTAAACGAGTGAAAAAGGGGGAGACGAGAAGAGAAAAGAAGAAGAAGAAGAAGAAGGGGAAGAGAAAGGGGAAGAACTTTTTCCTACTTCTTTCTCCAATCAAACGACTATTTATAAAGTTCTAGCCTTTAAGCCTTATTACTCTACTCATATTCTATTATATCCTACTTTATTCTCTGAAATGCCTCATTGTCTATTCGTATATATAGTATATTAGTATATATCTTGTGCATTATACGTATACATATCGATCGAATATATATTGCGGAAATAATAATATATATATATATATTCGAGTACAATATATACAATACATAGAGTACAGGATAGTACAGGACGGGATAGGACGGGATAGAACGGGATTTCCATGGCATGGATCGGAGCACATCACTAAGTGGCTTAGCTCAGCGCAGATGTGTGTGCAGAAGATAATGGATGATATGGGGATAGATGGATATGTAAATGGAGGAAAAGCATCGGGAAGCTTACTCTAGCACTCCCCATGGCATGGCATGGCATGGCATGGCGGGCGGTAAGATGTCATGGGGAGTAGGGTTGCATACATGTACTATACGAGTACATCATTTATATTGAACTTTGTAATTGGGTTTTGTTTAGATGGATGATGATGATGATGTTAATGATGATGACGAAAGTATATGTATGTGCATGTGTATGTGTATGTGTATTGGACTGAGCCACGAGCTGAGTTGAGGTTTGTTAACTGTATCTGCCCGGATATATATCCGGTGAGAATCCGAGTGAAAATTAATCTAGATTGTAGAATGCTTAGATATTTCTTTTTCCCTTTGAGATCATACAGGTACCGGTATTCCATTGTAACAATATATTATTCGTGATAAATTTATTTTCCTACTAAATCTATTACTGGCATTATATCTTCTTGTCAACCAGCTTTCAGATCATCTTCATCTTCATCTTCATCTTCATAATTTTCATTTACCCCATTTGAGTTTTAAGTCTAAAAATAAGCTTTCCACCCCTCTTCCCCCCAGCCCAGCCCAAATTCAACCCACACTCAAATGCACGCTCACAAATTCACACGTTATCTCATGGCTGTATCTACATTTCCCACGTTCGAATATCGTGGATCAACAGCCTAAACTAAACTGAACCAAACATTGATCAAACTAGCTTGCTTACCTTTATTACTACTTTATTATGAATACGGAATAATGCAAATGCAAATGCAATTTAAGACGAAGTAAAGCGAGTAATAAAGCAAGGTGGAAGATATTGGCTATATTGTTGAAGATTTTCGGTTTATATCAAATGAAGTAGGTTCATCACCATTATTTCTTTCTTTCTTTCTGTATTTCCTGTCACATCAGGTCAAGTATCTGATAAATCATTCATTCATCCATACATCACAGCAGCATCACTCGCCTTCTTTCACTCACCTCTTTCACTCACCTCTTTCATCCACCCATTCATTCATCCAATCATCCTCTCGTTCCCTCGTAAGACCTAAGACCTAAGACCCTAAGACATAAAATACGATGCATCCCCATGAGTAAGAACTTAGAAGCATGAGAAAGAAATTTCAAGGATAGACAAACAAACGAACGGGATGGGGCTGACAGATAGAAGTCGGGGATTTGATTTGATCTGATTTGATTTATGGAGCCCATTCATCCGAGTTGAGCTCGTATCGTGCGTCTTGCATGTGCTGTGTGTGCCGTGCGTGGTGCGTTGTAAGCAAAGACTTTTTTTATATCTTGGGGTCCCCTCCTTGATGATAACTACTGGGTGAATAAACAGCGTCTATATGTAGATGTCGATAAGCGCCTGGTAGGTAGTACAATGTGGCAAATCATATTATATCGCTGATCAATACAGAGGTAATGTGTTGTTCGGAGATGTGTGATGTGATTTGTATAAGCTGGTGGGTGGAGTGAAAAAGCCTATGTGTGCATTGTTTCAAGGGAAGGGAGTGTGAGATCTCACTCCACACTTCTCACGAAACCCTGAATATATATACTCGAGTATACCTGGTAGTGATTGAATGGTATTTGAGTACTCCGGCTGTTAGGTTGGTGAGAATACTAATACCTAGGTAAGCATCTAATCATGTACCGGTACTGTATCGATAAGTCTCTCTGTATCTACTCGAGTATTATCGCTGACAATGTGATTTATAACACTACTTACTCTGTATTTATTATCATATCACTAAAGAAAGATGAGCCTATGATACAATACCCATCCTATACCCTACACCATATCGTGAATCGTGTAGGAAACATCAAGAAGCGTAACCTAAGATTCATCAATCAGTTTGACAACCAAACAAACAGGCAAGATCAAGTAAGCAAGTACCTAAGTAAATCAACATACTAGGTACTAGGTAAGTAGAGTAGCACAACTTACAAGCTAATAAATTAGCCCCTAACCTCATATCATATATCATGCTGCGCATGTGCATCAACAGGGTCGGGCTAGGCAGGTCGATACATCTACCTACCTAACCTATCTAGCCATCTAGCCTACTGTGTATACAATATACAATGCATCTACATGCAGACTGGGATTCTCGGGGAACATGGCTCAGGGTTGGGTTGGGCTTAGGGTAGTTAGGTTATGGTAGTTAAGGAGGTAGAGTGGCCAGGGTTAGATTAATGCTGCTTTTGAAATGGAGGACGGGACGGCAGATCGGCAGATAGATGGGTATAGATAGATATAGATAGATAGATTGTTTTGTATGTATAAAGTATAAAGTATAAAGTAGAGATGGATGTGAGTGTTACTGTGCAGTGCAGTGCAGTGCAATGTGCTTGCTTGATATTGATGGTACTGCAGTTGAGTGAACTGGGTTGATGGGATGGATGGGTTGGGATGGGATGAGATGAGATGGAAGGGAATGTAACGCAAGAGAATGAATGTAACGCAGAAGATACCTACCTCATTGAGGAGATGAGCAAAACGAGCAAGACGAGCGATTAAGGTTTTATAGATGAATCAAGGATAATTATACCAATCAAGATATTATCATTATCAATCTGGCTCATCATTCCCAATATATTGTACAAGCAAGTACAATATTCAAGAAAAGAGCCTTTCTTTCTGTAACCTTATATTGGTCTAAGCTTTTATCTTTTCAGATGGGATACAGATACAGTACTTACCGGTAAAGTCTATGGCTGTTCCGATGATGCAAGTCAAGTTAATTGTCTTGGAATCAGATGAGACCTTATACATTTCTTGGAACTACTCGAGTAGAAGGCTGAATAACTCAATCGAGGATCGAGGATCAATTTAGAGTTAGAGTTAGAGTTAGATTTTGAGTCGGAAAAGAAGGAAGAAAGAAACAAACAAAAGACATAAGACATTTCAACTTCCAAGCTTCTCATAAGATTCTGTCGGGTCTGTGGTATCATTATCATTCATCATTTGAATATTCATGTCTTAGTCCGGTCTGTACAACTTGTACTTTTGTACCAGCTCAAGAAACCGTTAAGTCCTAGGATTTTAGTCAAGTGATACAATAGATGTTCCCCTGTCATTCATGGTTAAGTCCAGATCGATCTACCTGTAGTTCCATCGGGGATTCGAATGTTGAAGATATGAGTTGCAGCATCTGAATGAAATATGACTTGTCAAATACCATTTACTTTTTGACAATAACCACAAATCCATATCGATTTTTGATTAGATTTATATATAATATGGTTTATACTAGATAGAGTATGCATGGCTTATTATTCATTCATTCATTCATTCAAAAAGTCATGGTTCTCAAAAGAATACCAAAGGAACAATCAGACCACGCTAAATACATCTACTTGCCATGTATCATGTAGCTTTGCGAAACCTGCAGCATGCCTTCCTTTCTCAATCAGCAACACAATGATTCAGATTTTCAATAATTGAATCAGAATCTTCCCGAGGGATTAATTGAGGAGACATAGAATAGATGACAGGAGCAAGCAGGAGAAAGTGGCAATTATTGACCCATCCAAGTAGGTAAGATTACTACTAAGCATCAAAATCACCCATATATCCAATCATATCATTCAAGATTCTGACAATGCATACGAGTAGAGAATCAGACCGTGAGTGAATGTGATATGGCTGACATGAATTATTAAAGTAAACGGACGGCACAGTTATCAGCCATTATTGAAAACTTTCTTCATATAGATAGCACAGAGTTATATCAATGAGTACACGCACACTGAGTACAACAGTATTACGAATGATATAGTAGATTAGTATCACGAACTCTTCTACGAGTACAGTATTCACTCGCACAAGACTCATGGAATCGTTTTGAACACCGGTTATCCATCTATTCATTATTATTCCTGGGAGAGTTTTCACGCTTCGATGGGTCTCGCTCTCGCTCTCGCTCGCACAAGATTTGTACTCCTAGCTAGGTAGGTTATTAGGTTATTAGGTTACCTACTCCCAGCAATTAATATCAATCTCATCTACTGAGTACTTGCTTTTCTGTACAACATATACACAAGCGCTACACTACCTAGATGGTACATTATCTCGAAACTGGGTATTTGATTACGGGCTGGGCTGCAGGTCGGTCAATCACTAAAAGCTAATGTAAATGTAATGTAATGTTAAAGAAATTCTATGCCTCACTTGTAATGTAATGTAATGTAATCAATCCCCTCCTTTCGCAGATAATATAATATTAGCTATCGCCGTATATTTGATATATACATCTAGTACTCGAGTATAGTAATATAATATAGTAATTATAAATATGAATCTTTGCGGGGCAAGTTGGGGAAGAAGTCAGCCGTTATTCTCATAGCCATAGTACTATATAACAGTAATATTATACTTCAATTAGTTTAGTTTCCAAAGTTAGACATGCATGCCATGGTCACAGAATCATCCTAGAACTTAGAAGATATCTACTAGGTAGGTAATCCTAGTCGTAATCCACGCTGCAATTGTAGAATACCAGGGGTTATAATCACACCCTCACATTCATATCCATGGTTGAGTTGAACATTGAATGTTAGAGTTAACTGAATAGAGTCTAGTATAATTAGAGAATGGCTCAAGGAATGGATCTTCTCTTTTTTTCACACTACTAGTACTCTATATAATTCTTAAATAACCCCCTGTTTTTAAAAGTATTTTTAAACCTAAGTTTAACCTTATATTGAATATCCTTATATTACTCAATACTTTCCGTTTACCCGTGGTTCATGGTTCACTCACTACCTAGATAATACTCACTCATTGTATCATTGTTACTTCTCTCAATTTTTAAACATTTCTTGACCCTTGTCTGTCTGTACAAAGGGAAGGGAACCCACAATCCGGCATCCATACCTTATTCATATCCATATTCATAGCCCACACTTGGCAGTTATACATCTTCCCGACTGGACGACGGCTTATTATTGAAGAAAGAGACTAACTACCCAGATAGATTGACTGACTACTTGATAGAACTATCGGGTACTAGATACCGTCTTGCTTGAGTGAGTAATAATTCCCCCAGTTTATTGTAACGTCTCCCTCCATCCATCCATAAACCTTCCCAACTCCCATGCACATGAGCTTCTCTTCTTACTTCTTACTTCTTACAATCAGCAATCAGCAACCAACCACCTTTTCTTTCTGTCCTAGAAAGGATTCGATCTGAATACTTGGATGCATACCGGTACTGGATAACTAGATACTGAACAGTATCCAGCCACTGATTACTGTCACTGTCACTGTCACTGTCACTGTCACTAGCACTGGACTAGCACTGGCACTGGCAGAGTAGATCACTTCCCCAGCTTTAACAAACCGATATAGACTTTCTTCAACAAAATATATACAATCCAACATCAGTATCACCAAAGCTGAAAGTTTATCAAAATCAACAAGATATCCAAGGACCATCCATCTCTCGTTTTACTATTCAATTTCTTTGTTTTTTATTATTTTTCTATCTTTTATTATACTTTATACTTTCCCACTTTCCCACTATCCCACCAAGGCTTGTCGGGGAAGACAGTACATACAATCCCCAATCCTAGACCCAGTCCCAGTCCCAGTCCCAGTCCCACCAACCACCAACCCACAACCCACTACGAGTACAACCACCGAGTCTTTAGTACTTCTACACGAGGGACCCGATCACCACCCCGAAAATCAATTCATTATTCTCCCTTGCAGAACAAGAACCACACACAACTTTACTTCAACTACCCTCTTTTTCAAATCAATCTTCAACAATTTACAAAAGCTTCAATTCAATCTCACGATATCAATATTCACTACTCGTTACTCACTACTCGTTACTCACTACTCGCTACTTACTATTATCGCACTACTTCAATTTATTATTCCTCAATTGCGACTCGCGAATCTTACCCGCTTTCTATCTTCAGTCCTAAATTCATAACCTTCCCATCACCACTCAAATTAAAACAAATTATAAGTAATCATAGCAAGCAATTGCGACGATCGGATCGATCAAGATGGATTCACGTCCATCATCAACTAGGATGCCCGCTGGTTTGGCAGGAGTGTTGAATGAAGTCGGCCCTGAAGAGCACATGAGAGATTCTGCTTATTATTCAAGTCTAGATCCTTCATCAAAGCGTGAGTTTTTGAGCATTCACTTGGTATGCCCTTCAAAAACCATATGCTAATGAACGCCCTTATTACAGACAACTCACAATTATCGAACGGCGAAGTCGTCATGACACCTTCACCAACTGGATACCATTCCTCCAGCGCTGATATAAGTCCATCATCTGCATCGAATCACATCGCCAATCAACAGCTTACCTCTTCCACTTCTGGCAGTATGAGTGTCGCATCTATGGTCTCCCCATCTAATGATCACTCCCTGGCAAATCAACTAGTCTCTCTGACAGGTCAATTAAACCGACAATCATATGGATCGGGACTTGGAGCTTCTTCAATCAATGGGGATTCCCGTCGGGAGAGTGTTGATTCGAGATTGGGAAATGGCCTTCAAGATTTGCGACTCAATTCGCCATACGCAAGTAACAACCAATCAACTACTTCACTTCAGAGCTCTCTACAACAGCAGCGCAATCCTGGGAACGCTGCCGATCGTTCGTCCAACCCTCGATGTTCGAACAGTTATCAACCTCAACGTTTACCAGAACCACCAATGTCTCCCAGAAGCACAATCCCGAAGACTGCCCCCACAATCACTGGTCCTGCTATGGGTAACATCGCTCGCGCGGCCGAGCCAACTCTAGGACAAGCTTGGGCGTTCCCGGAAGAATTCGTAATGAGGATGCCAACTTCTCACTCGCGACATCGCGAGGAGTCTGAGAGTATAAGTAGAGTCGGTACCTCATTCTTAAATCTTGACTCGAGACGTAATAGTATCGCAGACTCGGTCGCAAGCAGCCAGTTTACCACAGAATCTCGCCTGCCAGTTGGACAGAGAAGGTTAGAAGATGGAATGGCCTCTGATTTCCGATTATCACGAGCATCATCTGAGTTCCAAAATGTATCGCATCACCATCACTCCCTACAAAATCGTCAAGTATCCGAGTTACATAATGACGAGGCGGATTCCCCAAGCAATACTCAACCTTACAGCCGCACGCCTGAACTTCGTGTGAGCCATAAACTTGCGGAAAGAAAACGCCGAACGGAGATGAAAGAATTGTTTGAAAATTTGAGGGATTTGATGCCTCAAGAGCGTGGGTCTAAAGCTAGCAAGTGGGAGATATTGACAAAAGGTATTCACTTTTGAACGCCATACATTCATTGACTTTGTGCTAAATTTTACAATAGCTATCGCCGAACACAATGCAAAATCGAAGCAAATCGACGAGATGAAGGCGAAGATATACAATCAACAATTAGAAGTGGAAAGTCTTCGCCGCGAAGCTAACGTCATCCGCGTGGAGAATTCACAGCTTCGCAGCGAACTTAATCAAGGTGGGCCCAATAATCATCAGTCTGTGATCAATGGCTTCACTCCCATGACGCAGAATGGCGGCTCACATGTCGACATGAACACATACCAACAAGAGAGTTATCCCTCTAGAAATTCTTATCAGCGAAACGAACAGCTACCACCACTTCGTGGACTATCCCAACCTGAATCCATGAGTGGAGTTCAGTATCATTCGGATATGAACCGTGATATGAACCGTGCCAACGGTTATCGCGATGCTCGATTCTAGATTCTGGAAGTCTGAATATCTGGACAATTTATCTCCTTGATTGTCTTTGCGACTAATAGAGATTCGATTGGTTCAAGGACTTGATTTTTTTTTCAAGATTCCACTTATGATGAACTCTCCCACAAGACTTCAGCTTTGAAAGAATTCCATCTACCTAGTTTACGAAGCTATCTGGTCAACGATCATAAACCCGCAAAGTTCACATCAAAATCTGAATTAGATCGAATCTCGCTCACAGCTCCTTAATTCTTTTTTATTCGGCAAATATCTCCTTGCTTCCAAATCCGTACATCATTGGGACATGTGTTCTATTAGAAAAACGGCTGGTGTTTTACTTGACAATATACATATTTTTTTCATTTCTTCTTGGAGTCATTGATTCGTATGGCTACTTTCCAAATAGTTCATTACATCGACCACACTCTAAGTGGTCAATACGACACTCCTTTCTTTTATCCAAAAAGTGGAACGTACATTTCTCGTGCGTTGGGGAGTTAAAGGGAATCCTTCTGCATTTTGGTATGGAGTGGATAGGGAAATAACTGTGCAATATTCGGGGGAAAACCCTACATTCGGATGATATGGGTGGGGGATGATGTGGAATATGGGAAGATACTGATTCTACGAAAGAGAGGAAGAAGGCGTTACTATAAATATACCCGCACTCATCCTGGGGTTTCTATTGACATCTGGCTTTTTCGGAAACCATTCCCGAAACTTTCCTCTCATGTTGAATAAGGATGGAAATGGGAATGGAAATGGAAAGGTTGGATAGACGGAAATTTGACTTGAACAGGATGAGATAGCACAAACTTACTTGGGACCTTGGGCACGTTTGGACCGACTACATTACTTGGATAATGGGATGTAAGTTGAGAGATTGGGATGGATGATGGATGAAAGAATGGTTGGGGGATGAGTGTTAAGATAAATTAGTTGGGACAAAAAGGAAGAGAAATGACGCTTGTCGTTCATCTATTTGCTCAATGATAATTCAGAATTTTTCTTGGCATTATTAATTATTATTGAATGTAGGATGTGCGAAGTGGGTGGTCGATTTCTTAGGTGTACTACTCGAGTATATCAGTGTAATATTGTTATAATATTGATCATCTGTAAATGAGGTTGATTTTTATAGGATATTAATATTGATATTGATATGGATACGAAACGAAACGAACCCCTTTTCAAATCATTTCAGATCACATGCATGATGTGATATGATGATATTAGCTTGAGTGAGCTTGAATGAGCATAAACGATAAACGGGGGCGGGCCGGGGCGGGGAGAGGGTGAGTATGAGTATGGGTGTGAATATGGGTGTGAGTGTGAAATTATAATAAGCGATTCTTTGGAGGTGAAGGTAGAAGGAGAAGGAGAAGGAGAAGGAGAAGGAGAAGGAGAAGGAGAAGGAGAAGGAGAAGGAGAAGGAGAAGGAGAAGGAGAAGGAGAAGGAGAAGGAGAAGGTGGGATGGGAGATGAGGGGATAGGATGGGGAGGGTGGGATGATTAGGGTGGATGGAGGGGGGATAGGATGGGATGGATGATATGAGGGAGATGGGAAGATGAGGGGAGGGGATGAGCGGAGATGGGATGAGGGGAGATGGAGAGGTGGGGGATGAGGGGATGGGGATGGGATGGGAGGGTGGGATGAGAGGGGATAAGTGGGAAAAGGAATAAAGCAATTATTGAAAGTAAAAAATGATTTAGAAATAAAAGTTCTTTGAAGGAGGGAAGGAGAGAGGAGAGGATGGGGTGAGATAAGATAAGATAAGATAAGATGAGGATAAGATAAGATGGGATGAGATGAATTAGGGAAGGAGGGAAGAAAGGGAAATATAATGAGATACTCGTAGATATGATATGGATATTGATAAAATGAAATAAAATGGGGAAATCTGTAATCATAGGTTACTATTTTTTCGGTACCAAGCTTGTTATATTTTCAACCGTAATATACAGTTCCTAAAGTACATTAATTCCTCACTCCAAAACATTTCCAAACAATTCATCCCATCCCATCCCACCCCATCTTTCCACACCCCTAAACCCCCCTCCCCTCCCTCCCACCCACACCACCAACATCTAACTCCCCTCATAAACCCCGACCTCCCCAGCTCCCAACTCCCTCATACTCAGCAAGCCCCCCCTATCCTCCGAATCCCCCCTCGACACTCTACATTTCGCCGTATACGCACAATTTTTCTCGCCCCCAAAGAACGTTTCATCCGGACAACTCATGCCCCACAATTCTAACACTAATACCCAAACCACTAACCCCGTTACGATGGAGATTAATTGCAGGGAATTGAGGGAATGGGCGAGAGGGAGGAGAATAATAATGATGCAGATGAAGAGGCGATTGAGCATGCGGTAGCGTTTGGCGAGCCGGATGCCGTGGTGGTCTTTTTTGTGGATGTGGCAGGCGGAGATTATGCCTGGTGGGGGAGGGGGGAGGTTAGTATGGTGGGGTGAGAGGGGATGGGGATGGGGATGAGATGATGGGATGATGGAGGAGACTGAGTACGTACCCATACAGAATAAAGCAATGCCGAAACCAGCACAATAGAACCAGCGAAGTCCATATGAAATCTCGGGTTCAGATTTTGCTTGATATGCTTCCGTTAGACTTTCCAAAGAGGTATCCGCACAGTCTCTTACAACGACAAGTCTTGAGAGTGCCGCGCCACCTAGTACATAACTCATGATAAAAGGTAGATGTGCTAGACCCCAAATAAGTGAAGCTGTGACATCGCGTCGAATGGCATGGGCAAATAAATCCGCACCATCTAAATCGAAATATATCCAATTAAAAGCAAATGCCTGAATAAGACCCAGAACTGCTTTTCCAAAAAATGCATTTAGTCCAAAAGAAGCCGCGCTTTGATAAATGATAGCGACGACTGAATAACCAAAAACTAATGTCACAAATGCGTTTGTTCTTTCGGTTTTATGCTCAATATTTGTAGCAGGGTAGAATTCAAAGACTCGATCGGCCCATGCGCCAAGTCGAGCTGAGATATTTTTGGTGCCTCGGACGAGGAATAATACACCTACTGTGCCGGTCAAATCAATCAAGATGGCAATTGCAATGATGGCGAATCGTTGGGGTAAATCGATGTAGATACTTCCGATCCAGAGGATGCTGGGGATTAAGATGATGGTGGCTTGTGCTATGAGCATAGCTCGTACCATGGGAATGCACCAGGCTAGAAATATAAAATATGAACCCATGAAGAGACGAGCGGTTAGGTAGAATGCTATTAGCATTGCGTAGGTATTTTCGAAGGCTTCTAACATGTTTGTCGTGAGACTATGCGGAATTAGCTGGGGAGTTTGTGGATGAATGATGACAAGGTCATGAACGAAGGGAAGGGGCTGGAAGCGGCATCTCGAAGGGCAACATGTTTAGAAAAAGTGTGTCCCTACCCAAGTAAGCAAGCCATGATAAACAATATGGAAATTCTTTGAGCTATGTCATCGGTTTCAAACCAAGAGATTATAAGAGCCAGATCACTCCAGATCTTCCAACTCATGATAAATGTTATAACGAATCTCAGAAGTTCATATCCAGTAGGATCTTCCGAGGCATGATCTCCATTTATAGCAAGAATGCCGACATACAATAGGTCTACAAAGAGTTCAAATGAGGCTACTTCAGTAGTCCCTGATGCTCTCCAGAGTAGACCTCGGTGAAAATACTGTCGAACCGTTGGCTGCGAAACTATTAGTTTGTGATGTCTCGAATAGGACGAGGTCATCAGCATGAGCATTCATGTTCAGTGCAACATTACCTTTTTATATAATTTCATAATCCTTCCCTTCCTCTTTTCCGCCGCCCAATCCTTCTTCTCATGACCATCAGGCCCATGATACAACGAACTCGCCGAACTGGAAAGACCCGATGCATCATCATAAGTTCTCAAATGAGCACTATACCCATACTTTGAGAAATTTGCATCCAGCGCCACCGAATGATCCGTCAACATATAAAGTTCCGAGACCAGCGCATCCAATTCCGTCTTCACATTTTCGATTTCATCATACGCGTCACCATGTTTCTCTTTGAGCGCTTGTTGTTTATTTTCATGGTGAGTGCGCGCGGTTCGAAGTGCATCGAGATGTTCGGGGGAACCATTGATCACGAGATCAAAGGGTTGATCTTTTTCTGTGATGCTGAGGCGACGGCGAAGAGTTTCGGCTTCTTCTGGGGAGGGCGCTATGTGTACTTTTCGGCCGTTGGGGAGCATGAAATTGCGGAGTCGATGACCTCTTTGGTGATTGTGGGGAGTGGAAGTCCCATGCAAGGTTGTTGGAGTAGTGGACATCTTCAATGATAAGATGATATAAGAATAATTCCAAAGATACTTGAGAGAAAGATACGGATTTACAGCTTCGCCCGATATGATATCAAAGCTATTTGATACTTTTGTGGCTGCTGATCCCAGGAAATTGTGGCTTGAAAGGAAGCTGGTAGGGAAAATGAAGATGATCCAAGAAATACCAAAGATACTCGAGTAGAGAAATATCAATTCGGCATGTGGACCTTTCTTAGCTCTACAATTATTGTTATACAAACTCCATAGTGACAATAGTAAAAGCAATGGAAAGACGAAGAACTACTTTGATACAAAAATTCATTTTCAGCTGATAGTAAAACAACAACACAGCCATTGTTAAAATGAAAGGAGAGAGAGTAAGCAAAGCAAAGCAAAGCAAAGGGTTTAGCACCAGCCAAGCTTAATAATTTCATTAACCCCATTTAGCTATTTCTATTCATTGTGGGGAAAAGTCAAGACATATATTTATTCAAATGGAATTTCTAGAGATACATTTTCGCAATAAACAATACCTTTCGTAACTTTACCAATGGTTTGTTGACTCGTTCCATTCATGCATTTCGAAAAATATAAGAGATACAATAGCTTTGGATAAGATATGAAACATGTTCGGATCCGAAGGGGCTGTCAGATACCTACTCCGTACCGGTGCTGAAGAGATGAAAAAGAGAAATGTCTATCAGTCAAAGAAATTCAGCCAGTCAAATGCTATTAAATCATCCGGGATCTAGACCGTGGATCGTGAGATGGGTTGGTTGGGTTGGGGCATTCTATCAATCTGATACACACAATAGGTTAATATAAAAACAAAAATATTAAATTCTATCATTACCAATTCTCACCCAACCAGCCAGGTCTACCAGGTTCCACATATATCCTTCCATACACCATAAAATATACCGTCGACCGTCCATTCCCATCACCTAAAAACTACACAATTTACTCTTCCCACAAATCCCCCTGGCTAACGTCTCAATACTCCCACTACTCAACAATTCCAAAACCTGCAAATTCGCCTCAAATTCCCTTGCAATGAAATTCCTCACTTCAATCGCCACAAGTGAATCCAACGCATAATTAGATAAACTTCGCGTGACATCCATATCCTCCGCTTCCAACATCAATACCGAAGGTAAAATATGTAAAAGTCCCCGCGTCACAACTTCTTGCGCTTCTTCAAGTGTAGATGCGTTTTTCAATGCAGTGTTGAAAGATATGTTTGCGGAGGGGGAGGATGGACAGGATAAGAGGGCTTCGTGGGCGAGTCGTAGATGTTTGAATTTGGCGTCGGGAGTCCAGAAGGGTGGGGGATCCGTGATCCGCATTCCGGTTATCGTGTGATTGTTACATGTGCTGGAGAGGCGACCAATGATGGCAGCCCCGAGGAGTGCTAAGACTTCTGCTTCGCAAATTGTGTCGCTTCCGAGATTTTTGCTCACTTCGGCTGCAGCTTCGAGATTTTCAGCGAGATAGCCGGCGTCGGATACGGCAGTTAGATCGAGGGATGACGCGGGTAACCCCTTTGTTAGGCGATACTGAACGAATGCATTCAGGAAGGTATTGGCAGCAGAGTATGCGGCTTGGCCTCTGTTTCCTACTGCACCAGCTGCGGATGAAATGGCAACGAAGAAATCTAATTGTTGCGATTGTAAAGCATTGTGGAAATTCCATGCACCTTGAACTTTCGATTCGATGACTGTGGTATACTCCTCATATGTCATTTTCTCAAACAAAACATCCTGTTTATGTTAGCAACGTTCAATTATCATTAAACAATCTGACTTACTCGAAGAACCATGGCTCCATGAATGACACCTCTCACTTCAGGCATACCAGTAAGCTCATTTGTAATAAGATTGTTCACCGCATCGCTATTCGCAACGTCACAACGTCGAACCACGATATTCGCACCGACAGTCCCAAGATCATCAATCAACACCTTCACTTTTCCAGTAACGGAGCCACTTCTTGACACAAGAACAAGATGTTTGGCACCTTTGCTAACCATCCATCTGGCCATACTTCGACCCAAACCACCAGTTCCTCCAATGAGAATGTATGTGGCATCTGGGCGAAGTATTTTGCTACTTTTATCAGCTGGAGTGGCCTAGGGTATCGTTAGTGTTTGCATGATGATATGTTTGAGGGATCACTAACCTTGACCAAATCTTCTGGCTTTGGAGCAATAATTAACTTTCCATCAAATTTTGCAGATTGTAAAGTCTTGAATGCTGTCTCAATATCCGAGATCGGGAAGATTGTGTGGCTGGTGGGCTTGATGATACCTTGAGTCAAGAAGCTGGAGATTTGCGAAAGAAGATTACTCAATATCTTTGGCCTTTCGATGCCCAGAGATATCAAATCGACAGAAGAATAACTCCTATTGGTTCCGCTTTCGACTTTTGCATGATTTTCTTGTTTTCCGAGATTGATGAATCGTCCAAAATTACTTAAACATGCAGAAATCTCTTGCAGAGTATCCGTATCTGTAGAGATGCAATTCAACACAACGTCAAAGTCACCTTTGTATGTTTGTTGTAGTGTATTTGGTCCGAACGAAGTATTGTGGAACACAAATATTTCATTTTCGGAGAGGCCATACATATCCTTGAGCAAGTCCCTTTTTTCAATGCTACCAACCGTTACGAAAATCCTGGCACTCATACTTTGAGCGAGACTGATAGCTGCTTGTCCGAAAGCACTGGTTCCTCCATGAATTAAAATGGTGTCGTCCGGAAGCAATCGTCCAATGTCGTTCAATCCGTAATATGCAGAACAAAATACCATGGGAATAGAGGCGCCGACTTCGAAGGATATATCATGATTTATCTTGAACGCCAAAGGCACCTTCATACTAGCATGACTCGAGTATACTCCCCCAGTAACCGATATACCTGCAACACGATCACCTTTGGTAAAGTTGGTGACATGACTACCCGTCCTCGTGACAATTCCACTGCATTCGCACCCAAAGCCATCACGATCGGTATTTCCTAATGCAGCAGTGAGATCTAATGAATTCATGCCGATAGCTTTGACCGCAACCTCAATCTCGTCGTCTTCTATTGATTCCTCAGGCGATGTATCGATGAAGTGAAGAGTTTCAAAAGCACCTGGCACTGAGATAGCCATATTCAGTGGTCGATCTTCTTGTCCAAATGGTGCCAACTCCAGAGCAGAAGCTTTTGTTTGTTTGTGAACGTATTCGTTCATTTCTGTGTCGTGTATGATACGTGGTGTGAGCATTACTCCCTTCCTCTCCATGAATTCAAGTTCGCAGTTCGCATTGACCTCTGGACCAAAGACACCTTTGAAGACGTCAAGTATAGCTTTGGTTGTGCTCTCACCGAGATTAGCATTGTCTGGATCCAGATCTAAGGTTGCAAACTTGAGCATTGTCTCCGAGCGAATGCTTCTGCTAAGGCCAGTCACCATATTAGTTGTAGGGTCAGATGAGTTAAGATATGCTCCTCGGACGGCCCAAAGTATTCCACGAGAGCCAATTAACGCCTTTTGCAAAGCAAGGAACTCGGTAGTCGACAGATTTGACAAAAATGGTTTATCAAGTTCTGATATAAAAAGACATAGCTTTTCAGTTGTTTCGATCTCAGATAAATCACCATGCTCGGGTCTTTTCCCAGTCAAAGATTCCAAAGAGTCGGCCAGTTTCGATGCAAGAGCTTCTTGTTCGTCCGAATTCCCACGGACAATGACAATTTCTTCAGTTGCATACTCGTGACTATCTACTCCATTCGTTATGCCATTAGTCATTCCATTGGACACTTCTGATACCCCATTTGAGGTAATACTGTGTTCCGAAGGCATCGAAGACTGAAGTATAGGCTCCCAATCTAATTTGTAACAAAGTTCCCTGTGCACATCGCTCTCCGAACTCAGATCCATTTCTACTATTGGTGAAACTGTCAAATCGCGTATTATGATGAGTGGTTTGGATGATTCATCTTCAACAGCAAACATTGAAACGTTGGTGGGTTTGGGGTGACCCGAGGGAAAACTGCCTTCGCAAAAGGCCTGGAGAGATGCACCGGGATTATTCACGAGCTTGGTAATTTCCCGCGACATCGTCATTTGTCCAATAGATGAGGGCAGATAGACGGTATCCATTGGGTTCTTTCCCGCATCAAGGATTGGCCAGTACATCTCAATGACTTGTTCGAGTAATGCTGGGTGAATTATCATATCTTCTTGGTGTTCTTTTGGCATTTCTTGCTTGGTGTCTGGAACCACAACGTGTGCCATTGAGGCATGTTCACAGGCGTGGCATTCATTCATACCTTGGAAACTCGGTCCATATGAAACACCTATATTCGAAAGGGAATTGTACAATTCAGACTTATTGATGAAACTTGTCGCTGCTTCAGTGATCTTTTCGATGGTCGATTTGACTCCAAGTTCAAGATCATGATTGTCTAGTTTTGTACCAATAAATCCCTCGCAGTGTAAGGTCCATCCTTTATTCGCAGCCCAAGAGTGAACCTTGAACTCGTCCCAAGTATACGAAGCGGAATTGTCTTGTGCACTAGGACGCAGTTGGAGAGTAATCTCGACAGGATCTTCGGTAAGCATAAGTGGTTTGCTGACCAAGACATTGCGGAGCTCAAATTTATCGTATTGAATATTGCTGAATGCGGCTTTTTGAGATGCGGCCTCCACTGCTATTCCGATGAAAGCAGACATGGGGAAAAGTGTAAGAGATTGAATCTTATGGTGTCGAAGCCATGGAATATCATCGATCCGGAGAATGTTCCTCCAAGTTGGCTCAAGATCGTTCGAGTAATTAGCCAATGTACCCAGAAGATCATGACGTTGAGTCGTACGGCTTTTGTGCTTTTGCATGAGACGTGGTTCATGCCAGTACTTTGTTGTATGATTCCAGGGATATCGAGGCATGTCGCTCAATAATGTAGGAGGATTGAGATGAGGAGTAATATTAATGGCGCCAAGGTCAAGTGTCGCACCCTTCGTAAATAAAGTCGATGCTAAGTCTATTGCTGTTTCCACAGCATCTTTTTTCCTCACAAGAGCAGATGCATAGGGAATTTTCATTGCATCCTTCCCACAAGCTTTTTGGATTTGCTTGATTGGACCAGCAAGAGCTGAATGGGGTCCGAGTTCAATAAGCATGTTCACTCCAGTTTTGTGTCCGTCAGTTGGTGCACACATGCCCGTCACAGCTTCGGAAAAACGGACTGCTTGCGTTAAGTTATCGACCCAGTATTGGGCCCCAAGCCTCGGCCCTTCAACCAGATGGCCAAGTAACGAGGAGTGAAATTTTACATCTGTAGGTTTGGGTAGAGCAAGAGACTGGAGAGAGTTCCGGTATTCCTTCGAGACCAGACTCATGTGGTGGGAGTGATAGGCCACGTCGACCTGTAGTTTTCTATTAAACATTTGTTTTTCTTCCATTAAAGCTTGTAACTCGTCGATGGCTGGCTCGTCTCCTGAGATAGTTAAGCTGGACAGACTGTTGAAGCAAGCTATGCGAGCCGTCTTCGCGCTGAGTTGGTCGATAAGTGGTTCAATCTCTTCCTTACTACAGCCTACAGCCATCATTGATCCTCGAAGATCTGGGAACTTCTCCCGTAATTCGACAGTAGCTAGACCCCTATAGTATGCAATTGCCATGCAGGAATCAAGAGGCAAAATTCCAGCCGCGTATGCCGCTCCTATCTCACCACTGGAATGACCAGCGACGGCCACCGGGGTGATATTCCAGCTTCGTAATAGATCAGTCAAAGCCAGCTGGATTGCTGTGCATGCAGGTTGACTAATATGGGCTTCATTGACAAGCGATGTTGTGGCATCTTTATTGAGCTCGCTGATCAAGGAGAAGGGAGCGCCAAATGAAACTAGGCATTTGTCGCAAGCATCTAGAGATGCGGCAAAGACCGGATAATGTTCGTAAAGTTCACGGCCCATTGCGTTCCATTGAGCTCCTTGTCCAGTAAATATGAAACCAATTCGCAGTGGTTCAATCTCTCTCATTGGCGAGACTTTTCCAGAGTTCAGTGCTTGTATGAGCTCGAAAGATGATGTGGCTGGGATCGCAACCTTCCATTGTAATCTGAACAGAGCCGAGTTAGCACCAGTGCCCTCAGTTTTTTCATACTAGATCAGATCCAGCTCAGCGTGTCCAATAGTCCGGATTAGCAGACAGTATCCAAGCTGGCAATGCTCGAAAAAATCTGAATCTCTAGGGATGGTTTGATCTTTGAATGGATTCATTATTCCAAATAAATTTGACCATCCAAATGTTTCAGTCTTCCAAAAAAAATCATAAATTCAACCCTTCCAATGCTGGACTGCAGACCGAACCATTGGACACCCTGACCGAGCTTCCAACAATACTTGTTGGACTGAGAGGTAAGTGGAAAGAAGAAAACTTACAGAGATCTACGTTGTCCCAAAGTATAAGCAACATTACTCATTAGACCATTCTGGAAGAATTCCGGCCTCCGTTCCAGGTAGATGCCGATATTTTTCATAAGTGCCTCTAGAGCACTTTTGTCATTTGCAGATAGCGCGATCAATCTTCTACCTTGTAGAGCTATCTCGCTGGAGTCCGGCTCAATCTTATTAATATACGGGGCCCGTTCTAAAACAACATGTGCATTTGTGCCTCCAAATCCAAAATTATTGACACTGGCGAAGCGCTTATGTCTAGGCCATGGGCGCTGACTTACCGGAACCTAGAGAATATCAGCTTTGATTCAATCCACCACGATCAATCCACAACATACCTTCAAATGCCACTTTGAGAAAGGTATTTTCTCATTCGGAGTCTTGAAATCATGATTGGGCAGAATGAAGCCGCGTTCAAGCATCATTGCTGTCTTGATAACAGATATAATACCTGCGATATTTGTGTCAGATTTCTGGCGAATTTAGAACTTTCAAATAAGACTTACCGGAGGCAGCTTCCAGATGTCCAATATTTGACTTCACCGATCCAACGAAGAGGGGATTTCTAGCATTCCTGCCTTCTCCAAACACATTGTACAAAGCTGTAGCTTCTATGGGATCTCCAACCTTGGTACCGGTCCCGTGAGCTTCCACATAGCCGGTGTCTTTTGGGTCGATGCCAGCGCTTTCATAAACCCATTTCATGAGTGATTCTACTCCCGTTAATATTATGAATAGCGAAGCCGACTCGAATTCATTATATGCTTACCTTGTGCAGAACCATTTGGCATGGTAATTCCAGGTGTCTTTCCGTCCTGGTTAATGCCACTACCTCTTATCACAGCTCTAATGTTATCATTATCCTTGAGAGCTTGCTCTAGAGGTTTCAGCACGATCAAACCACAACCCTCACCACGTCCATAACCAGTGCCACGACTGTCGAATGAGAAAGATCTCCCTTCATCGGAAAATAAGCTAAGAATGTTAGGCGCAACCCCAAAACATCTATACAATGTTCTAGACTTACCGAGAGTTTGACATTGAAATCCAAGTTTCAGGTAGCATATTTAAATGACATCCACCAACAATTGCAGATTTGCATTCTCCATTCCGAAGACTCTGGCAAGCCTGATGTAAGGCAACCAAGCTCGATGAGCAGGCGGTGTCCATGGTAAAACTAGGACCTCGTAAATCAAAGAAATGTGAAATTCGATTTGATTGCATTGCAAAAGCGCACCCTAATTCGTTCAGCAGAGAGCAGTATAGGTTGGTCAAAAAGCAAACTACTCACCTGTAGCTTGGTACATAGGAATACTATCTGCGTCCACAAACGATCCCGATTCATACTCGGAGAACGAGCCACCAACGAAAACTCCCACATCCTTCCCAACAATTTCGTGTTTAGGAATTCCCGCACTCTCCAAAGCTTCGAAAGTACATTCCAGTAAAATTCGTTGTTGAGGGTCCATCGATGTAGCTTCCTGAGCAGTGAGACTGAAAAAAGGTGCGTCGAACAGTCCTACGTCTTCTTTGAGAAAGTTTCCACCAGCCGCATTAAAACATCCCGCCTTTCCGGGATTGGGGTGATAAAAGCTTGCGGTGTCAAATCTCTCCTTCGGTATTTCTGACCAGCCGCTTCGAGCTCTTGAGCAGAGCTCCCAAAACTCATCTGGAGTACTGACGTTTCCCGGTAGACGACACGACATTCCAACGATTGCTATGGGTATCTGCTTCGCAAGTTGGGGCTGACTATACCCCGAAATGTATCCATCCTTAAAAGCTTGTGAATAAACGTCTTTGAAGGCCTTTACTTCCGGCGCATCGCTATTCTCCCCTAAAGATGCTTCAACAATGTGCTCTACTATCGTTTCGGCAACTGCAACATTCGTGCCCTCCTGGGGCGAAGTCCAGGTGGTCACTGAAGGCGCCATATCTGTTTTGCTGTGATTGAAGCCGGCTTTTATTGCAACGGCATTGAAGGATGAGAATCACAAGAACATGTAAATCGTTTTGGCTATAGGCGCTGAAATCATTTGTCAATTACTTTTTGGACCAGTTCGCGCTAGGCTTCACTTAAGAAATACTGTGTTTCAAATGACAGCTAGAATCATGGGAGATGAGCTTTGAGTTCCCGGTCAACGTAAACGGGTAACATCTCGCACGGCTGCCATCCCATGTTCAAAGCGGATGTTATTGCACATATCGTGTCAATCAAATCTTAGCCCTTCATCCCATCTTTTTGACAATTCAATTCGACCAAGAGTTGAATGGCAGAGGGTGGAAGCGATAAAGCCGCCCAAATCTGAGAATCCGAAGATCTCACATCATTCCCATACTGCGATTCTCTGCACCCCCTGATGAACCTTGGAATTGATAATCCCCACCCGGGGGGGTCGATCTTAGAACATACGTCCAACAATCCGTTCCAACGGGCATAAGGTTTCTGTCCTAGAAATGATCCATGCAAAATGACAAGTAAAGCATCAATATAACTCCATACAGCTGAACCTAAAACTTAACTACATGGAAAGAAGCATGAAACGGAAATGCAAACAAAAACGAAGCTAAAGTACTTCCTTTTTAATTCAGGCCACTGTATGAATTGAAGGTCGGCGAGACCGCTAATTTGTGTATACCGGGCGAATCATCCAGAGTCAATTTCTTGACTGAATGCTGTGTTGTGCACTGAACCTCATTTCGAAACAATAGAAAGGGGCCGGAGGGTAGGATCAGACTCAACAAAGTGCTTTTCCATGGCACTTCTCTCGATGGTTATGTAAGCGACAGGGGTTGTCGATTGCCATTAACTTCATTATTTTATAATAGAATTGAAATATTCCAAAGGCCTCAAATTATATACCTATGTTAATGTGAAATATTGATATCTAGTACAAAATTGACAAGCAGATTTCCCTTTCATTATCCAGAAGATGTTTTAATAGTTCTGATTGAAAGTACTAGCTTAGACATTGAAATCTAGTTATCATTTTCGGCCGCGCACTAGCGCAGATCTCTCATCTTGCCAGCCACAGCCACTCTTCCATCCTCAAACTCTATACCTACCTACCTACCGGTACCTTTAATTGATTTATTGATCTATACCAAAACATTTTTGCTCAAGGGTTTCTCATGGAATGGAAACGGCCTAAGATTCAAGTGGAGTGTCTGTTATCCAATGACGTGACCAAGAGACAAGATCTCCCTAACATCCGGGTCCGACTCGTTCGAGATCAACTTGCCAATTTCCTCCATCCGTGCTCAACATCTTTAACTTGTTACAACATGGCAGACGTGATATGAGGGGAGGTTTGTCTTATTGGAGTTTCAATACGGGCATCTCCAAAAGTTGGATGAGCTCTTTGGCTATGAAGCCACAGAGATCCTTGTTCAGATTCTCCGTCCTCAAAAAGTTTAAGGAGCTTCATAAACCCCGCATAGAGTACTCCTCTAAACTTTATACTATCATACTAATCTTTCCTACATCTAATAAACTTTCATTTTTTGATATCAGATCCCTAAGTGTTACTTTGCAGAACTTCATACTCAAACATCTACAATTATGAGGTTTCTCTGTCTTTGTGGAGCATATGGAAGCTCAGATGTAAGTACACTGTCCCGATGTTGATTGCATATTTGAAGCTTAAGCTGACAAACGTAGAAATTTAGAGTGCAACTGGGTGTGTATCTTTGCTATTCTGTAATACTTTAGGAGCCATGCTTACTTCTAGAACAGCTCCTCTAATTAAGGAATTAGCGTCTGACGAGGCCGCCGAGTTGTTCTTCGCTCATGGTCCAGTTGACGCCTTCCCCCCCGAAGGGTATGAGGATTATTTTGGGCCGGGGCCACATTATCGATTTATAAAGCCCGGTAACACAGAAGACGGGGGAAGTGACCTTCTCGACCGCATTCGAAATTTCCCCAAAGGCGCAACCGCAGAAGATCAAATGCGAGAATTGATGAGGGGTGGAGTTGGTTCCATTCCTATCCCAAATGCCGATGGAAGTTATGGTGATGAGAGTGCGCAGGATGCCATGGAGTATTTATACGATATCATGCAAGAAGAGGGTCCTTTCGATGGAATCATTGGATATTCAGAGGGAGCCACTGTTGCAGGGACACTATTGTTGCACGAACAAAAGAGATTCGAAACCGAAGGAAGACCACCGATGTTCAAATGTGCTGTTTTCTTCGCTGGATGGCCTCCAATGACACCTGAATTTGATGGAATTGTTCTTGCGGATGAAACAGACTTGACAATCACCGTTCCAACTGTTCATATCAGTAAGTATTCTCACTTTATCCCTGAGGAGTGGTGCCATATACTTTGTCTGACTCTCAAATTAGTTGGGTCGCTAGATCCATATCTGGCAGGTTGTATCTCACTCTACAATGTGTGTGATATTGACAATGCATACCTCTTCGATCACGGAAAAGGTCATACTTTGCCCAGAGATCCAGAGACAGTTCGAGAGCTTGGAAACATCATACGCACAATGGGCTCAGATATTGGGCTCTTGTGATTTGCTTTATATTATAATTATGGACTCATCTGGATCTCTGACAGAAAGCCTTGCATGCTTGTAGTTAGCAGGCCTCACTCAAGCTTTGGAGTTTGGGATTATCAGGCCGTAAACGGCCACCTTTTCTTCATCAACAGTATAATTATTACACACTACCAAATTTCGAGCCGAGATGGCAGGAATCAGAACTTTATTACGACGGGACAGTATTAAAACTGTACAGAATGTACGGTATATATCTTTTGTTTCATCTATTGCTTGGGGTATCTTTTGTGAGGAATGTCTTGAGGAGCTATTGTGTTATCTGACCAAGATTTTGCCTATTCTTTACAAGTCTGACATATTATCTTTTTACTTGGCTCTGGAAACACTGGAAGTGACTTCACTTGAATTTTTGCTTCGAATTAACAATTGACATTGTTTCGTGTTAGAAATTGCAAGTTTCAGAATTTTCACATGTTTAGAGCGAGTCTGCTATTATGCAACAATTCCACACACTCGAGTATACATTCTGGCACGCCAAGGCGAAGAAGAAAACAACTTCCCCTGATCTTGTTTGACTTCTAATGGGATCTTCTCGAAGAGCAGGGATTGAGAGAGTTTCAATAAGACAGATCATCGCTTCATTATCCGGACGGATTTTTCGCGGAGATTTATCGGGAGAACGTGAGGTTCCGTACACAGAATGCGTTAATTACATGGCAATATCAAATACTTCCTATGTCTCCTATGTCTCCTTTCATACCGGTATGTCATGTTTTAATCTCGACTGACTGCTCGTAAGCCATGTGCTACAAACCACAGCCCGCGGTCAGACCAAGTGTTCTCCTTATGCACGGATGTCAAGTCTGTTCCTAGCTCCACCATCAATTTGTAATTTCTTATTTTGAGACCTAGTCATGTTCACAATGGAAGAGAGGCGCAAATCCGAAACAAGAAACCCCACGGAAACATCAGCACAGGTATTGAGTGATTTTGATTTGCCACATGGTCGCCTTGAAAGTGGTGATACTATCATGAAAATCGATGTGAAAACTTTACTTCTCAGATAGTAAAGATGGCAGGAAACACTGATAGCCGGTCGTCGTCATCGTCTCCCTCGGAATCATCTCCGTCAAATGTACCTTTATTGTCGGATGTGGAGATAAACTTTGAAGATGGCGAGAAACATACCTTGTCATCGTCGAAACCTGGGATATCAAAACGATCTAATGGTTTTCATGGAACTCCATTACAAACAGATGCTCTCATGGAAGAGATACTGTCTCCACACTCTGATGGCTTCAATTCACCGACTTCACCAAAGCAGTGGCCAGCTTCGGCGAAGGAGCCTTTACTAGCAGGAGAGGAAGGTGTTCAGAAGGACAATGGGGAAGCTGAGTTTATTGCTCCTGAGTCAAAGACTAAGACACCATATATCAGCGCAGAGTATAAGCTTGCATTGTCTCATTTCAGGGTAAGTAGTCCCCTCTATGGCAGTCTCTCTGGAGTTTTTTATTATAAAACCCTTTATTTATATTTAAAGTTCAAGGTTTCGACATTCAAAGAAGTATGAATCTTTCAAATAGATTGAATTTTCAGATGAATTTAGTCTCTCAAAAGGGTGGAATCTCTCAACCATTCGATTGGATTGAGTTTTCCCCAAAGAGTTATATCATTACATAAAGAGTCTGGTCTATAAATCTCCGATAGACTGCCATACCCATCACGCTGGATTAATGCACTTGACTAAATCCTCAACAGCGAATATTCTCTTACACTAGCCGCAATGATAAATTACTTTTACTTGCAGCAGGAGGTGCCTCAGTATTTACTGGTATTACACTTCCACTCATGAATGTTGTGTTCGGTAGGAGTCTCCAGTCTTCATTTTCATGGTGGCTATTAGGAGTACTAAGTCTATCTATCTAGGTGAACTTGTTGGCGATTTCAGCGGATTTTATAATCCGGATTCTGATGAAACGAAGGAGGTTTTTACCCAAGCTATCAATCAAAATGTGTAAGTGGTAATTGGTAAATACGATCGCTGGTAAATACTAATGTGATGGTCCAGAATCTATATGCTCTATCTGTTTCTGGGCAGGCTGCTTCTCGACTATGTAGCTGTCGTAAGTAAATATTGACCACTAACTCCCCCCATCAACGATTTAACACTCTTATAGCTTGGGTTTCGAATGGTCAGCATTCGAATATCCGCATCGATGCGAATTGCGTATCTTAATGCTCTCTTTCGACAACCTATCTCCGTGCTTGATACCCTACCATCAGGACAAACAGCGTCCATCATAACAATTACTGCTAATATTCTACAACTCGGCATCTCCGAAAAACTATCCATGTTTCTCCAGAGCATTTCACTAATATTCTCGGCTTTGATAGTCGCCTTCTACTATAATTGGCTGCTCACACTCGTGACCAGCACTGGCTTAATATTTATCGTTGCGTTCTATTCCTTCACCATCCCGCGATTGGTGAAGAGGCTGAAGCAGGTTGAAGAGGCTGATCAAGTATCATCTTCTATTGCAAGTGAAGTTTTCAGTTCGATTAGGATGGTCGTCGCTTGTGAAGCGGAAGGGAAAATGGCAAAGAGATATGCTGCGTGGGTGAATGAATCTCGGCGGAGAGGCTTGCTCATGTCTCCTTTGGTAGCTATACAGCAAGCACCTGGTATGTTTTCCACGAGTTTGACAGCATTGCACGTACTGACTAGTACCTAGTATTTTCTGCGATTCATGCGTAAGTCTCCTTACTATATATACTATGACTAACGTGACTTTTTGCTCATAAAAACTTCAGTACTTTCGCGATGTCTTTTTGGTTCGCCATCAAATTGTACCTGGAATCTGAGATTTCCAGCGTCGCAACTATAATCATGTTCGTACCCATAAGCGAACCCACTACCCCTTCGCATGATTCCACGATATTAACATATCTCCAGTGTTTTATCGTCTATAATGACTATTGTAATGTCTATTGGGGGTATCGCGGCCCCCATTACTGCCGCCGCACAAGCTGCCGGGGCTGCCGGTATCCTCTTCAGCATCATCGATGCACCCCAGCCAAAGACTGAAGGTATTAAAGCTCCAGACGTTTCTTCAAGAGAGGATATCGTTCTTGAGAATGTCAATTTTGCGTATCCTCTAAGACATGATGTCAAAGTACTTGATAATCTGAATATTCGGTTCCCGGCTGGAAAACTTACCGCTATTGTTGGAGCTTCTGGCTCGGGAAAAAGTACCATTGTTGGCTTGATTGAAAGATGGTATGAGCTTGATGGAAACCTCACGGATAATGCCCTTGTGAGTTTCAAGAATTGATTAAATGCAGAGGAATCGTCATTGACTAGTCACAAGACACTTTTCTTCCGAAATGGTACGATCACCGTCGGTGGTCAAAAGTTACACGAAATTGACTTGAAATGGTGGAGGTCGCAGATAGGCCTTGTTCAGCAAGAACCATTTCTGTTCAATACCACTATCTATAGGAACGTGGAATATGGTTTAATAGGTACAAAATGGGAGCATGAAAGTTATGAGAAGAAAAGGAGGTTGGTGAGACGGGCTTGTAAGGAGGCTTTTGCAGACGAATTCATTAAGCGACTTCCTGAGGTAAGTCAATCGATAGACTTATGATCTATCTACATAGGGATGTTTCTGACTTATACAGGGCTACAATACAATGGTAGGAGACGCTGGGATAAAACTCAGTGGTGGCCAACGGCAAAGATTGGCAATTGCACGGAGTATCGTCAAGCAGCCCACGATACTGATCCTTGATGAAGCAACGAGTGCTATCGATGTCAGGAGTGAGAGAATTGTCCAAGCTGCATTGGATAAAGTCTCCAAGAATCGAACTACCATCACAATAGCCCATCGTTTATCTACTGTCATCAAAGCAGACAATATCGTGGTCATGAAAAAAGGACAGGTGGTACAACAGGGGACTCATGAACAGTTGTTGATGGATACGGAAGGTCCATATTGGGCACTTGCGAACGCTCAACAGTTAGGTAATGGTGAGATTGCTAGCAAAGAAGTTAGTGTACCAAGCGATCCCGAGAAAAGACAAGATCTAGACTCGCCAACATTCGAGAAGATCAGTCTTGATCTTCAGGAGGACCAACCATCAAGTTTGGAATCGCTTCCACCAAAGGAAAAAAGGAGAACCCCTTTGGGAAGCTTTATGCTTTTTCTTTGGGAACAAAAGCCGCGGTGGATATGGTATACGATAATGTTTCTCAGTTCCTTAAGTGCTGGGGTTTCGTTTCCATTACATGCATTCTTATTCGCGAAACTCATTTCGCTATTTAATCTGTGGGGACAACTTCTTCAAGTCCAGACTAGTTATTGGTGCTTCATGTTCACTTTGTTGGCCATTGGCGTTGGAATCAGCTATTATGCTCTTGGATGGTCTTCCAACACTGTCTCCTTTGTAAGTATTACTCATCGCAGATCCCTCCAATAACTAACACTTGTTTTAGAACATCACAGCTACATATCGTCAAGAATACTTTCAGAACGTGCTCTCGAAGCCAGTATCTTACTATGACGAGGAAGAGAATTCCGTGGGTAGTTTAACAGCTAGAATGGCGAGCGATCCCACTCAACTCCAGCAATTGCTGGGAATCAATATGGCGATGGTGTTGATTTCCATGTTCAATATCTTCGGATCTGTGGCGATGTCATTTTACTTCGGTTGGAAACTCACGCTATTGACTGTCGTGACAACAATGCCCATTATTCTCGCTGCAGGCTTTTTCCGACTTCGATACGAAACCCAATTCGAAAAAATGAATAACGATGTGTTTGCTGAAAGCTCCAAGTTCGCCACCGAATCCATTGGTGCTTTCCGTACTGTCTCGTCCCTTACTCTCGAGTCAGAGATCTGCGGACGATACGAAAAGCTCCTGCGGAATTATACTGAGAAAGCTTTCCGAAAAGCCAGGTTCTCAACCTTCGTTTTTGCGATGAGCGATAGTATTGCAATTCTATGCATGGCATTTGTCTTGTGGTATGGTGGTCAACTTCTAGCTACCCATGAATACACACCGTTCAACTACCTAGTTGTGTATTTGGCCGTTGTACAAGGCAGTACCACGGCAGGGCAATCCCTAAGCTTCGGCCCAAATATTGCCCAAGCCTTCGCCGCAGCAAACCGTATTCGCGGTATGAGACCCGAAGGTGAAAAGGAGCATGAATCGGTGCTGTACGATTTTGCGGATGCGGACGATGGCGAAAAGAGTTCGCGTGGAGTTAAGATTGAGCTTAGGAACGTCTCGTTCAAATACCCTACTCGTGATGTTCCGGTGCTCCATGGATTAGACATGACTATCGAGAAGGGTCAGTTTGCTGCCATTGTTGGGCCCTCGGGATGCGGTAAAACGAGTATCATATCATTACTCGAGCGATTTTACCAAATCCAGAGCGGTCAGATCTTCTACCAAGAAACGAACATTGAAGATATTTCTCTAAACGAATACCGCAAATCGATCTCCCTGGTAGCCCAAGAACCCTCCTTATTCGAAGGATCCATCCACGAAAACATCTTCCTCGGAATCTCAGACGAAGAAGAAATCTCAGACACCACACTCCATCAAACATGTCGCGATGCCGAAATTCACGATTTCATCTCCTCGCTCCCGGAAGGCTACAATACCGCCGTTGGAAACCACGGAGTAGCATTATCCGGGGGTCAGAAACAACGCATTGCTATAGCGCGAGCTTTAATTCGCAATCCTCGTTTACTATTACTAGATGAAGCGACGTCAAATTTGGATTCGGAGACGGAGAGGAGTGTACAGGCTGTTTTTGAAAGGACGGGGAGGGGGAGAACGATGGTTGTGGTGGCGCATAGGTTGGCGACGGTGCAGAATGCGGATGTTATTTTTGTGTTGGGGGAGGGGGGTAATGTGGTGGAGAAGGGGGATCATGGGAAGTTGTTGCGGATGAGGGGTTTGTATTGGCAGATGGTATGTTCTTTCTCTCCTTTGGGTGGTGGTGTTGAAGTGTACAGTGAAGACTAACTATTGATTGTAGTGTCAAGCGCAAGCTTTGGATCGGTGAATTTGGAGGTCGTCGTTGCGGTTCCTTAGGTATTTCTAGGGTTATCATGTTTTGGGTGTAACGGTTGCTTTATCTCGTGTCGGCAGTTCTGGAGTGTCAGGAGTATATCAAGTGTAAAATTAGGGTTCAAACATTGAAGGTTCATTATTATCTGAGTAGTCTACAAATTTATGCATGTCAGTGAGAGCGATCAAGAAGATTCAAAAAGCCTAATTGTATGATGATATAAATTGATCCAAAACACCACGTCGCCGAAAAGCATAACGTGGATGCTCCTTCATTACTTCCAGCTTTGAGATAAATCACAACATAATAAAACCAAAAAAGCATGTTCAACTTGCCTGACAGCCATCGAAACAACTCCAAAGTTATTGACCAATACTGATTTCATGAAACAATGTCCACGGAAACTTTCCTCAGATTTCAAGACTTTTCTCAGGGCTTATTCAAATGCAGACGTGCAACAAAACCACCTAGGTCACGGGACTTGTCACGGGTTTGCTTCGGGGTTGTTACTGGAAGATTAAGCGATCCAACGAGAAGAGACTATCTAAAAACTGAAATGCAAACGCAGCTTCAGGCAAAGACAAATATTTGCAACACAGCCCAATAACAAGAATTGATACGGGAAGATAAGCCTCGTCTTCGGAACTTTGCTTATAGTAGGAACCAAAGTTCAAACATACATATTTTGTGACTGATCCAATAGAAGTCTGTATAGCAGAACTGACTAGAAGACTGGAGTCTACATGGGAGTATCGGGATCGATATTGGCTATGTGCATAATGATTCTGATATTGCTTATTATTGCTGTGTGAATCTTGGGAAAGTGATGTTTGTTCAGTCTTGAATAAACAACAGAATAGCGGTATATGGAAGGGGTTGTAGATGAAGCCGTCCGAAAAGAAATGGTTATGCTTCAAAGACTAAGAGTAGTTCGACTATTGGCTAGAAAAATGTGTTTACCGCGCATAAGATATATTGGAGAACGATGCAGTCTCCCGAATCTCTGCGACTCATCATGATCAGTCACCCGTTTGTTCTTTTCAGACTCCGAGTGAGAAATCATCCTAAATTCGTTACACAAACTGCAGAGGTCCGAATTAATATGCTCGATTCAGATAACCTTTAACCAAGGTTTAAGATTGTCCCAAAAGGTCTGAGCCATTGATTAGCTTCTACCAACTTGCGGCGCCCGGGTTCTCAAGGTTCATCACTCGGCTATCGAGAACCTATCATTCATCCCTCGTCGAAATGCATTTGTATGGCGCCATCTACGGCCCTTCACATCTTCCCATACGCCCATTGCAGACAGCCCGAGAAGAAGCAAACACCGCCATTAAGTCCACGATTGTGACTCATTTCATGCCAGTGAAAGATCGTGACATTGAGAATGCACCTTGATATGCGGATAGATACATCACACTGCTTTACGCCTTGAATCGTGCCGCACGTAAAAGAAAAAGGGAACACATCTACAAACTAGAGTGCTCGAGAGTTTGAGCATATATGTACTTGATATCAAAGATGCCACGAGTTTCTGGCACCACTTAAACTTCCAAATTCAACCTCGGAGAATGTTTGAAAACATCTCGGTCTCAGAAAATTCTCCCATCACCTTCAAAATGGACTACAGCCTACCCATGACACCGTTTGACACCCCTCCATCTATCGCCTATTCAATCCCGATGACATTCAAAAAAGTCCCAGTGGTTGAAAGACCTATTATCCAGCTTCACGATGCGGCAACATTCGAAGGCCAGCAGCTCGGTGCTATTCTTGCAGTCAAAAGGGCATTGAGAGTCATGAATTTCTACACGCCTCTTGCGAAAGTCGGTGATTATGTCGAGGTCATAAGACATTACGATGTGAACCAACTCGAAGTCAAGAATCTTCGCACTGGTATCACAGGAACCATGAATTGGGAGGATCTACTTCCTATTCCATATGATGGGAAATGCTGCTGTTTGGATGGAGGGTGTCGATGCGTCTACGAGACTTGGCAAGTATATTCTGCACGCCGTCCACCTGGATCACAAAGTCAAAAATCGGTGCCCGTTGCTGGTGGTCAGGATGTGAGTGGGATTTATGGTAAGAATTTTGACTTTTCCATGGAGCACTGGGGATGATATACCGGTATCTACCAATACTTACTTGTCAACAGTTTCAATGCCGATTCAAACACCTGCCCCTCCGAATACGCCATGCCAATCCGATAACATCGGAATCAAGACACATCCCGAAGTAAACGACCCTTTAACCATCGCGGGACAAACTCCCGGCGCCATCTTAGCCGTGAAACACTTCGCCCATAATCCTCACGATTTTGGTCCTCTCCTCGAAACCGAAATCGGAGATCGCTGTAGATATCTGGAGGCCTGTGAAGGAGGTTGGGGTAAGGTGCGGGTGAAGAATCTTCGCACGGGGAAGGAGGGGTTTCTACGTTGGGAAACTTTCAAGCCGGTCAACGTGAGAAACAAATGTTCTTGTATTAAGAGCTACTGTTATTGCGAGTATGAGGATTTTGAGAAGAGTAGAGCTTATTGCGAAGCTCAAAGATGATGGGTTTAGGTTCGAGCTTAGTTTGATGACGAAATGATGTTATGATAGGTACAGATTGTAAGGTCAAATAATGGATATCACGTTTTCTTCACCTACATGCTACTGTGATATGCTTCTTTGCCAAATTGTTTCGGCGCCACTTAATATTCATACCAGTTATCAGGAACTTCAATAAGACTTAGCAAACGACAACGTTGTTATAGCTAGTGAGATAGAAACTCTTTACTTCCAATGTTTTCAGTGCTAAGTTTGAGCGGAGATATCTTGATGCCATGCCGGGCCTTTTGTTCTTATGTAAAAAGAATATCTCAGTGGTTGATTTTCCTTCACTTATATCATTCTGTTGGTACCCCTTCGAAAAATATTCCAAGTTTGGATCGAAGTCTAGAGTACTACTCTTCTACATTTATAAAGGCATCTATTACCATGGCATTCTTGGGAACCTTGTCCTGCATAATTAGTAGTAAAGAACAAATCATTTATTCTAGTTGTGAGTTTCCTGTTCCATTTACATCTTTTAACACCTAGCACACCAGTTTTGCAAGCCAGCAGGGATGAAAGAAATGGTTTATACTCTGCCAACCTAGGTATGTGATATGATGAATGCATGTTCAGTCTGGAAAGATCATAACGAGATGAGTTTCAAATCCAAGAAATTACTTGAATCTACTCGAGTATTGAAGTCAACAAGCTGCACCAAGATGGAGCTTTAATTGTAAATCATAAAATCCATGTAATTGGCCTTCTTCATTGATCGTGGATGTCAATAACGCCACTTTAAGAACCAAGTGGCTGCTTATGCATTCTCATCCACACCGCTCTCCAAAGAACTTTTTATGTAATCTTCAAACTCCTGAATTAGGTCCTGGTACTGTATATCGCATCTCGAATCAAAACAGCCATCGCCGGGGCGAAAATGCGCCTTATAAACATTTCAACTTTATGTCTCGAGGAATTTTACGACGGCGATATTCCACCATATGCCATCCTTTCGCATCGATGGGCCAAGAAAGAAGTACATTTCACAGCATGCAAGGCGGGGATTGCATCAACGACGAAGGTTTTGCCCAAATTGAAGGGTGTTGTGCGCAGGCCGCTCGAGATGGTTGGATGTATATTTGGATTGATAGTTGTTGTATCGACAAATCGAGGAGTGCCGAACTCTCGGAAGCGATCAACTCGACATTTAAATGGTACCAAAATTCCAGAGTTTGCTATGCATATTTAGGCGACGTTGAAAGTAGTCTTGATCCTTCTAGATCAGCAGATTTCAAATCTAGTAACTGGTTTACTAGAGGATGGACTCTACAGGAACTTCTTGGCCCCAAAACATTGGTTTTCTTCGACCGAAACTGGAATTTGATTGGTAGCAAGGAAGACCTTCAAGTCGACCTTCGAAAAATCACGGGAGTTCTGAATATAGATAACTGGAGAAGCGCTTCGATTGCCCAGAAGCTGTCTTGGGCTTCTCAAAGAATAACAACAAAGATTGAAGATCTGGCCTACAATCTCCTAGGTCGATTTGACGTTAATATGTCTCCACTATATGGAGAAGGCAAGAAAGCTTTTATAAGACTTCAATTTGAAATACTGGCTGTATCCGATGATGAGACTATATTTGCATGGAGAGATGCGAGCGAAATGGGAGGAGGGTTACTTGCCCATTCTCCAGCAGCGTTTTGTGATTCCGCTGATTCAATCTCCAGACCATTTCATACGATTCAGAAATGGAATCCAAACTCAATAAGGAGGCCATACCTGATGACAAATAAGGGCCTAAAGTTGGAACTACCACTAGCGACGCCCTTTACCGATTGCTCCTGCGGTTATGTTAAGCATCTAGCACACGAATCTTTAGCCTACCCATCAGACACTAAACTTGCCCCTTTACAGTGTTGTTATGAGGGAAACACAAATTCGGGCAATCCATACGTGTTGGCGGTATACCTTATCCGTAATCGCGGTAACGAGTTCACCAGAATTGATCCTGGGTGTCTCGAAACTATTGACATTCGTCAACTCGACAGACGTCAACCCTCGCACAGAAAAGACGGAACATCTCCCTGCCTAGACAAATTTTCGGCTTTAAGAATAGAAGAGCATATGGATAATATATTTGTCAGGCAGCGTCAACCTATGGATGTAGAAATATGTGAGCCTTATGATATATGGATAGAGACCAAGGAACTCACAGGAGTAGGTTTCTCTATGACATCCGAATGGCTTTCTAATACTCGTCAGACGAATGTGGTAAAGCTTCAGGATGGAATACGAGTGCGAGCCAACCAATTGCAGCCGAATGGTATGACAGCTATAATGACCTTCACCCATTTCAATAGAATTGACAGAGGCTACATGGGCATTTATGCCCTTGTCTTAAACGTCACAATCACCCAGCGCGGACCTCTAATTAGTATGATGGAGGTACCAGTGCATCAGAAACAAAGAATAGTTGAGTATGAGCAGGAGAGTTTCAATGACGGAAAAGCACCACATGCAAAGCCTCTCCTCAAGCGCCACTATGCCGGAGGTATAGTCGCCCGATCCTAACGAAGGTTGGAGATAGTCCTCCCTGTCTGAAGTACACAATCCATTTCGAATTCAAGAAAATGACGCTGCAAATTCATGGTGGTAAAAGAACCAGCTTGAAGAGAGTTTTTAGTGGTCTCTGGCCGCAGTGATGATATGAGCGTTCAGCGATATGTTATCATCCCTAATTTGAAACAATTTTGCACCAAATTTCATAATGCTGAAAATCTTAGCATTCAAGAATTCAATAATTGACACAATTGACTTGACACTCGGATTAGGTCAGTACAAATTGTCCCCAAAGTGACGTATATCCATCCATTCGCTCCGTGCGGACTCGGGAAACCGGTACCAATTTCTCGTTCTGCCCATGTTTATTCGAAATTGGCGTTTCCAGAGGTCTAGAGGGGCTCTCGCTCGCTACCACTTTCTGATTCTTTGGGGACGGAGGTAGGGAGAATCTGAATTGAGTTCCCACAGACTCGTTTACAAGATTCGTATCGAATAATAAACGTATTATTTCCCCCCAAGTCTCTACCAAATTCATCTACCTGAGCACGACAACTCGAAAGCCCAAGGCGTGGTAACATCCACCGCTGTCTGATAAGTCGGGAAACTCAACGTAACCCAGTATACTCAAGGATCGTTTGATCCCACATCAATTCTTAAAATCTCCAGGTCCGAGTATTCAGGCTTCCTTCACTCAGTACGTCAAGAGCACCCACATTCTCTGGTGTAAGTGTTGAAGTGCTGTTTTTAAGTCTCGTTCCAAGTAGAATTCGGAATTCGCTTCAGAGACAGTAGCGTAAGTATCGAGCCAAACGGTCTAGGGAACATATAGTTCGAGTACCGTAGCCGGTCATGTTTGTGGCGTAGTATTCGTAGAATTGCAGTTGACCGTTAGGATGATACCTTTTTCACTGTTCAATGGACCTCCATATATTGACTCGGCGAGATAACCACTGGTCCAAATTTCTCGGATGTTCGTGTGGCTCTACGATAACACCGGAAATCAGATACTGATCCATCTGCTATCTGCCATATTCGAACGAAAACAGTAAGATCGTCGCAAAAGATGTTGTTGCCGGTGGATCTTATATATTGGCACAAGCTGTGATGCAGATTACTTCCATCTGAGAGATGATACCCACAGATCGAAGCCTATGGCACAACTGTAGACCTAGACGATAATCGTGAAAAGAATCTGTACTTCAGTGGTTATGAACCAACTCAATGGCTTCCAATGAAGACGGAGCCGCTAGTTTCACAAGGATTCGCATGCCGATAGACGGAAACAGAGCAAGATCAATCATACATCAAATGATGCTGCCTGACAATGAACAAGACCAGAATTGAGTTGAGCCTGTACCTTGGGTTGCTAGCATTTAAAGCCCGGTAGCTCAAAAGGATGTTAACATAACATGCTCACAAAAAGGAAATGACATGAATAAAAGCATAAAAACAGCTGTTTCGATGTCAGGTCATGATTCAACTTTGATTGTGACTTTAGAGTGAATTTTCAAAAGGAGACAAGAAAGGTTCACTTAAACCTGGATTTTGTCATTCAAATGGCCAACCCAATTACTAACATATCACCTTTGTGGATAATATGTAGTCCTCAGAATTCATTTCTTTAAAAATTCAAGACAAATCTTGGCTCTCTCTAATATTTCTTGTGGGATCCAATCGGACAAAGGTTTCACCGATCTCCACCATGAATTACTTTCACCGCCTTGCTTCTGCTTCTGCTTCGGCTTCTGCTTCAAAAGCTCAAGCTTCCACCTCCCAATCTATCCTCAATTTCTCCAAATCCCAACCTCAACCAGATATGGAGAACCACCGACTTCAAGATGAGTCTTCCACAGTGGCAGTCTCTTCTCCGTCCGAATCCAAGAAACCAAGGAAGAAGAAGGTTCTGTTGATGGGAAAATCAGGTTCGGGAAAGAGTTCCATGAGAAGCATCATCTTTTCCAACTATGTCGCAAAGGATACGAGACGATTGGGAGCAACAATTGATGTCGATCTTAGCCATGTCAAGTTTCTGGGAAATTTAACACTGAACCTGTGGGACTGTGGAGGGTGAGTTCTTATTATCTTATACAAACAGAGGTGCGGGGTAGTTTCACCCATAAGTTGCGTTGGCTTTTTGGCAGACGTTACAAGATCCAAAATTGGCCCTGCAATACTGTTCGCAGTTCAGTGGTAATTCCTGGGGCCATCTGCTTCTAAGGCTGCTGTCTTTGCGATCTCATGCCCCAACATGGCTAACAAACAATAGGCAGGATGCATTCATGGAAAACTACTTATCTCAACAACGTCAACATGTCTTCTCCAGTGTCGGTGTCCTTATTTACGTTTTCGATATCGAATCTCGAGACTTCGACCGTGATCTTTTAACATATCGCTCGATCATCACCGCTCTCACTCAATTTTCGCCAACCGCAAGCATTTACGTCTTAATACATAAAATGGATCTTGTCCTTCCGAACCAACGTGAGGATATCTTCCATGAAAAAGTATCACTTATCCGATCCAAGTCAGAATCGTTCAGTATCGTGCCATTTGCGACATCTATTTGGGATCAATCACTTTACAAAGCATGGGCAGAAATCATTCACGATCTAGTTCCAAATCTCGGAGAAATAGAAAGACATCTCTCTTCACTCGGTGCCATCATTGAAGCCGAAGAAGTTCTTCTATTTGAGCGCTCCTCATTTCTTGTTGTCTCAAGCTGGACATCGCAGGAGGGAGAAATGAATCCTACCACCGATCGATTTGAGCGTCTCTCGAATATAATCAAGAATTTCAAACAAAGCACTTCTCGTTATACCGGTACACCGAAGTCCACCGAACAATTCAGTTTGTTTGAATTGAAGATGCCAAACTTTAGCTTATTTGTCGTCAAATTTACAACCAATACATACCTGGCGGCCATTCTTCCACCTGGAGAGGAACGTTTCAACTGTGCTCTTGAAAATGCGAAGATTGCTGCGAGAGACTTTGAAGAACTTGACAGTCCGGCAAGAAAGAGTGCTAATAGAGGAGCAACAATGAACGAGGCTAGGTATGCTTAAACAAATGGGGCGATCAATTGGTTCATAGATAAAAACTCTGACATGATGATATGACTTGATGAAATGGGTGATGGTATGGCGTTGGATTCCGGAATACCCTGGGCGTTCTATGTATATGTACACTGGCGAGAGAGGCAAGGCAGGGTGGTTGAAATTATATGGCCGGTCCTAGAATTTACTTAAAATATTTGATGCTCGTAGAATTGTGACTCAAAAGATATGCCAATTTCGCGTGACAAAACCATGTCTGGGAACACACACACACATAGGGTCATAACTTTGCTCATAGGTCAATCATAATATCAACTGATGGTTTGTGGAAGGAATTTGGGTTCTAGACACCAATTTTCGAAATCGCTTCAATTTACGTAATAAACTTAGGTTTATTAAGTGTGTGATGATACTCCAGAACCCTCTTATGGTAAGATTGTGATAATACTAAAGGCCGTTTTGAATCGATATAAAATACAGGAAGATTTGCTGAAGAAGGCCATATTGTCATCTCTTACAATCCAAACACCATGGATCTCATACTCCTACATCGTTTCGAACACTTAGAGGAACGAATCCAAATCCACATCGAGACCACAGATCTTTGTATCTATTGCACACATCAGTATTGAACTCGACAAACCTCCAATAAACATCAAGGGGGAAAAGAAACAAGGATATACACACCAAGACGATACTGCTTAGCAACGGCCTTTGTCCAACCCCCCATGAAAGTATCCACCGTATTCACACCCTCCTTATAATCCTGCTGCACAGCCCACAACGGCAACTCGCTCCCAATATCCGTACTGCGGCTCGCAAACATGCCGCTCCATTGATTTCCATTAGCATAGATGCCCCATTTCAACCCCGTGGCTTTCATCGCGGAAACCCATTGCTTGGCGAGTTTTTCATTGGCGGCAGCGCCTAGATTCCAGGCGTTGCAGGGGTAATTGGAGACGGAGGTGGGTTCGAGATCCAGCCAGAGGGTATTGATGTTCATGTGGTTGTCGGAGATTACTTTGAGGTATTCGGCTATTTGCGTATCGACGCTCTTGCATTTTGGCTCGGAACCGGTGGGCGTACCGCTGCAGGGAAATATGTAGGAGTCGATACCGGTGAAACCGGCGGCTTTCGCATTTTTGTAGGAGGCGGCGAAGTTTTTGTCTACTTGACCGCCGGTGCCGCATGCTTGTTGGTAGCCGCGGATGGCGACCACGTCTTTGGTTTTCTTGGCGCACGCAAAAAATTCTGGGGTTCCGAGTTGGGATATATCGATTCCTAGAGACCCAGCGCCAGTAGATGGTAGTGGAGTGGTACCGCCACCACTTTTAATGCAGCACTGATATTTATTAATATGAAGGACGTTGAGGTTTTGGGGAAATCAAACTTGTATGTCAGCAGGTCCGGGGCAAAGACCAGAGCTAGAGGATCCACTAGAGCATGCTACAGATGTTGCTTGGCATGCCCCTTTTCCGCTGGAACATGTTGCTACGCAGCATTGATTGTCTGCACCACCGGGACAAGCACCAGCTATATATTTTCCGCCTGAGCAAGCACGAGAAGTGCTCTGACAGAAACCGGGACCACTTGATGTCGAGCAAGCAATTGATGCTCTAGGCACCAGGCGGTTGCTGGAAGCCACAGCAATGATGCCTGCGAAGGCGATGAAACTCTTGAGAAGAGACATAGCCGAAATTTTTAAATAATTGAATGAAGGAAGAGTATAGAAGATGAGATGGGAGATAATATATCAGTAAAAATATGAGCGTGAGAATTATGACGCTGCTACGTTCATATATCTTTATATCATCACAGTTCTTGATGATCAGCCTCACATTGTGCATTATCATCACCTTAATTTCCACATTGTTCAGCCTTGCACACAGCCAGTTCGTCACGATGTGCGAACCCCTATTCTTGTGTGAAGCAAGTAGAATTCTGCAGCCTGGGTAGGATTCGTGAATCCATCCATCGTTTTTCATAGAATAATTCCCAGAGAGCAGATTTTGTAGATCCTTAATCTCCTCCAAACTTGGGACGGGGACGCGGATAAACGCTTGATGTTGCATTCAGCCACCTTGATTCAAGTTGATTGAAAGTTGAAATGCCTTGACTTCTTGGCATCATTCAAGCTCTGAGAGAAGCAGCTAAGGATGATAGGGAAATGTCTTTCACACGCGTTTAGACAGGTCGTTCCTGATCTCATAATTCTTGAGAAAACCTTCAAGGAAAAGAGGGAGGTGCGTCGGGTGGGTTGTTGTATAACGTTGAGCATGTAACCTTACTGCTTATATAATTATGCCTTGTATTCATGTTGTACCACCACAATATCTCCCACTTCACTGGGATATCAACTGTCCCAATACCGATCTATTTTGATTACAGACAAAGCGAAATATTGTTTCTATGACCACTGATATTGTTACATCTTATTGTCGATTATCATCGCGTATTGGTGGGCTTCTCTTGGAGAGCGCCAGCAAATCCTTTGGTTCCACAACTGAGATCAACGGGCACATTTTGGCTTACCCGTCGGTGTATATCTTTTCCCGATTCAAACCACTACCTGACATCACAAGTTCATCGCCAGAATACATTGCTGTTCATATTGATCTAGAAGCCAAGTGTCAGAGCAACACAGCTGATCCACTAGGAATGGCACAATAGTCAAAGCCTCCACATCTGTGTAAATATGTGATTATGCGCCTGGACATGGCGAGAAGAATACTGGACAGACGATCTCGGGACTTAGGGTACAGCTTTGGTGGAAAAAATCTCATTGTTGATGCCGACACCCCTCTCATTGAATTTCTCGGTCATCTCCATGGAAGAATCTCAAAATTGCACCAGCGACCGCCATCCCATCATGTCTTAGATGTGCGGTGTCTTTTCCCTCCTCCGCTATTTCCTCATTCTCGATTCCGCCACTCTCAACACGCATATCAATCTCACGATGTACCATATCTTCATCAAAACCCAGATGTCCCTGACTGGTAAATAACCTTTCCTTCATATAGAGACCTTGAATCTTTGTATGCTCTGTACTGGCCCAAACATGCACGATATCGTCCTTGGAAAGCAAGTCTGTTGTCGACGCTGATGGAACAGTAGTCACTTGATCCTGATGCATCTGGTGCAGACTGAGTGTTTTATTCTTTGTTTGGAACAACTTTTGGCCCACAGACGTCAGATTCATTTCCGTATGTGCCAACTCCCATCTTCCAGCCGGTTCTTGTTCAACCTTTGCTCCCAAAGCCCGTGATAATATTTGGTGGCCAAAACAAACACCGCTGAATTTCATATCCTTCCGTTCAATCCACAAAGCTCGCAAGAACTGCAATAATTGTTTGATCCACGGATTGTCCCCGTGAGCATCGTACATGCTACCCGTGATCAATATGGCTTTAATTGATGGATCGATGTCAGAAACTTGAGGAACATGTCCATGTTGGTCATTCTCAAGATCATCTACAACATAGTGCATTTCTGTCTCAATGTCCAGTGGTGGATCGTGTTCTTTTCCGGCATTCTTGAATAATGAGTTGAGGATATCACTATATCCGCCCTTATCGTCCTTAATATCAGGATGTGGCGAATCTGTCTCGAGGACCAGCATTCGAACTGGCATTTCAGATTCCTGGATTGCTATAGTCTTGATACCAACTCGGTCAAAACTGAAGCTATGCCGCGATGGAATTATTCGAACTGAGGAGGTTTGTTGTCGTCTCGTCACCGAATGGAAAGATGCTGTCTTTGATCCTTGCCGCAATAACTGGCGAACCAAACAATCAGAGGAGAATCTCATGATGTATATCATTTATCCTGAATAACACTGATGGATATAATGCAAATGAACATGAGACATGACGGGATTTCTCCATACCTACTAGACTTATCCGGCTCTTGGCCAATGCCAAGCCATATTTGGCACCGTCATCAAGCGCCACCTCTTCGACCATTCGGTGTACTTCACTCTTCACCATTTTCCTCAATTCAGAGGGCGATGTTGGTCCCCGTACAAGGCTAAAATGATTTTTTATGACCTTGTGCCAATCCCAAAGCCAAGACACCAGACCTTTAGTCTACTAGTGACGTCTACCATTGGATTCTTCCTTCACCCCCTAAATAGCATATCAGTATTCACGCTTTTGCTGAACATTGAAAGCCTTTTTTGAAGATTCCATGGAATACCGGTAGCGCCGTCCAACATTCAATTATTTGGGGAATGCAACACTCTTTGCAATTGACAGGTCGAAATGCGAGCAACTCTTAGAATGTTGATGGCTCGGTCCACGCTCGGGGCTCAAGGGCTCTAACATAGTCCTGGCAGCAGGGAAAGGAAGTAAAAGGAAGTAGGGAGTGAATCAACCTTGACCAACAAATATATGCTGTACTTAATCAGTTGCATGCAGGTCAACCCCAAGACCTACCATAATTCGAAATGTTTGCTCTGCGGAAAAATCTCGAAGGTCTGCAGCTTTTAAGATTACCCACCCTTCCTTCATTGGGTGGGTCTAGAACCCTTGATAAGAGAAAGACCAATTGCGATCCCCACCCTTTACCAGCACAGCGACTCCATCCTCTTGACCTCCACAAGAAAAACCAACCGTAAGTTCATGTTTGGAATCTTTCCGCAACGTGAGATAAAATCCAACTTGCGAATTTTGGCCCTAGGCCGCAGCCATGTCGTTGAAGTATCGGTATTTTCACGAACCAGGGCCGAGTCTTCGACTCTGAGGACTATGACCACATGAGAATCAACATGCATGGCGGCTTCATCAACCTCGTTCAAGCACCATTGCGTACCTAGTAGTTACTGCCGGATTGCCTTATCGGCATACTCCTTGAACGTTACGGTTCACGGTACGCTGGTACCCGGTCGATTGGGTCATTAGAGCCATGCTACACGCTGCCCTGCCTGCATCTCGAATCTTCCTTCAAAAATCTCCCACCAAATGACTTTGGTTGTAGCACCTTCGCCACAGATTAAACGGAAATCTTGGTACAGGAGAACAAAGATTGATCCCACTGTGAAAGAGAAGAGGACCACCAAAGGTTCACTCGGGATATACTCGAGTACAACATACAAGTATGTCTCCCTGATGAGTCTATATTCTAAACAGGGATTTCTCACAATAATATGTACTACAACTTCACAGCAAAATGTAGACAAGTCACCAGTTCTCTCGTAAATACAGTACACTTATCCGAAAGGAAAAGAACCTATCAAAAAAGATATAGAAGATTTGGCATATATGGAATTAGCGATGCTCGATTGATCTCCAGCAACGGTCGAGTTCTAGGAATTTTAAACAAGCTTGATTAATGGCAGGTTACTCTCGAACCATTAGCGAGGCGCATCGCCGAAGAAGATCTCGACTTTGTAACTATCTACATAATAAGAGCGCACTGGTTAACAACAACACGCAATAGCTTTCATTCGGCTTTCTTTGCGCAAACTCCTGCTCTTGTCTATCGACCCAGTTTTGAAGCGTTCGTAAAACTTTGTAAGATAGTCGTTGCACGCCCATTTTTAGATGGGATTTGTATTCTATGCTGGCGTCGTTCCATTAACAACAACAGCAGCGAGGTTCGGAGCCATTTCTACACGGAAAGGAGTCATGAAAGTGCTGCTAGATATTATTTCTAGGAGAGAGGGTAACCGGAATGCCGCAATTTGTGTCAAAATTGCGATTACACTGTCTCAATTTGTTGAACGATGGAAAGAAAGTACAGTTCGGTCCCCATCCTCTAGTGACTGGACCTGGCTGGCGGCAGGAGAACCTTTTATTTCCAGCACAACTTCCATTCCAATGTCCTTCGAATAGTTCGACAAGCACAAGCTCCGTTTTATCTCTAGCCCAATGACTAGCAGCTAGCACTGGGGATAGCAGAACCTTCGTTTCCAGAAAAGACACAATGTAATTGTACTTCAACAACCAAATATTCACAGTGTTGCAGTCAACCACTCGGGAAAAGAGTACGGTTGTGGAAGAAGTATAGAACATGTTGCCTTCACCAGAGCCAACGCCCAGATATCAAACCTCTGAAGCACACTCTAGGACCCCCCGGCTAAGATTCTATTCACAAGGAGGATATAATCTGCATTAATATGATTGACATAGCGGCGGAACAATTCCTGATGGCGGCAGAAATCTGACTAGATTGGCTTTGTGGAAACATCTTAATTTGGTGTATCAAGTCGTCCCAAGTACTGCGACGACTTTGATCGTTCTGTGCATATAACCTCTAAGCACAATGGGGCTGGTGGGTCGGAAATAATAAGCACATTGTTGTGGCTTCACTATCATATCTTATTTGCAGCGAATGTTTACTGTTTATTATACTATAAACTATTCTCTATTTGGATAAGATTACATATACTATTTTGTTATTCCCTTTATTATTTACAAATAATCGAAAAATGTTAAATCCATTTCCAGTCTTAGTTTCGCTATTCTTCTAATATTTGTTATTTTATTGAAAATGTCTTATAATATATCCTCGCGGAACTTCGAATTTCTTCCCTGGCATACCAGGCTTTATTATGTGAGAAGTCTCGCCAGTATACGGTTACAGTTGCCTGATAGCTGAAGCAAATGTGTGTTTGTTTTTGAAATAATGATTATATGGTGATCATCAATAGAAAACATCTTGAGAATATAATGAATCCTATCAAATAATGCTGGTATCTGAGAAAGCAACAAACGAAAAAAAGTAAAGCCAATGTACACCGAGTTTCATCGAAAAGTTCCTGCAGACAGCTTTGCTTGCAGTAAGAATGGATCTAGTTTCTGTCTGTGCGGATGCAAGATTATTAGCTTATGGAAAAGTACTTCATTATAAGTATCTAATGAAGATCTTTGAAAAATCAAATGTATCTAAAGTATCACTGATGTAATAAAACACCAGAATAATCACAACCATTGTTCCTTATTGTTCAATCTGCTTCAGAAATAGATAATCTACTGTATAGAAAAGATTACAAACTTGCCTTAAAAAAAATTCTCTACTCTTCGTTGTATTATAGCCTGTACAAAGTAGGTCCCTGACATTGAATTCATTGAGCCCTTTCAGAATTCAACCTTAGTAAAACACTCGACTTACAGGATTCGAAAAGCACCCAAACCTGATTTTTCCATTGCTGCCCTTTCCTCCCGCTATTTTGAACTATCGGCAATTCACTTATTTAAAGTCCCAGCCTCGACCCATTTTCGCATATCCTTCTTCTCCCTCACAACCTCAACAACTTTTTACAACTTCCATCAACTTCAATCACCACTTGATCCATAATCTATCTACATCTATCACATAACATTCTCGAGCATTGTAAGTATTCCTCTCACTCCTATTTGCATTTTCTTGAGTATATACCTTGGTTATACTCTTTTACTGACTTTGATTTTCAGATCGACCTCGTCGACGCCGTAGAAATCGCACTCACGCCACCACATAACAACAACACACCCCCAAACAAAGTAAGATACAATCTTCTGTTCATCTTATTCATTTTATTCTTGGGCATCCATTCCCGTCGATGTTGTACCGTTGTCCATCTTGACAAATACATTCCCATCACATTTGTCGCGGAGTGCACTGTTTGGATCCTTCGATCTATTTCACCTTTGCTTTGCTTAAGCATATCCAGCATTCACTGTTTATTGAGCATTATCGATCGGTTTTATTGTTGCCACTTCTTCTTTCCTACTTTTACTTCTACTTCTACTTCTACTTCTACTTCTACTTCCACTTCCTACTCTTCTACCATCCACTCATTATTACTTCATCTTCACATCCAACTACCAATTGTCCAACTGTAGAACCATTCATATCTAAATAACCATACTGATTTATCCATTCTCAGAATTCCAGTACCGCAAAGATGCCAAACTGGAAGACCTACGAGGCGACCGGTATGTTCATCGGACAATTACTTCTCTTGTCGATACTAACCCAATGGTGATAGTCCGACTCCTTTCAGCAATCGTTGCTGCTCATCCCGGAATGAAGCTCGACTACGCTGGTTAGTGAACGATTTCATCTCATCTCATCCTCCTTTTCCTCTTCAACATATATCCTTCACACTATCGATTACCCTGCAAGATTCTTCTTTTTCCCTTTCTGTAATCCCTGATTTTGCCAGAAACTGCCAAGTATTACGGAGATGAGTCGAATTACCACCAAATCTGGAGCCGGATGAGTATTTTCAATAGAAATTCCAAACTACTTCACAAAGCTGTCGAAGCCGGAATCAATCCGTCTACCATCGCGCTCGAAGATGGTGTGAACGTTAAGAAAGGTATCATCGTGGAGCCCGACCTATTGTTTCTCATCTTTACTGTTGCAGCACATTACATTTTCTCGCATGCAGTCTTCTCGATTGTATATTGATTTTCATATAGCAATCAGTGTTAGATTCGGTGGCGATTGTACCGTCTCTGCACTCGACAACAGATTTAGGCGTCTGAAGTCTGATGCTAAATTAATCAACACTGCTGTTATTAATGGAGAAGACCCTATCAAAATGAATGTGGGCGACACGGATGGTAACATTGCCTACAAGGGCAAGGGTGGTGGTAATGAACTGATGTTTAATTTCATCTTGCAACTTCTACAGCACACAAACACATTTTTATTTCAGTTGCCTGCACTAATGCAACACTAGAGATCTCTGCATTCATGGGATCAGCAGTTCCAGCTAGTCACATTCAATCCCAACACCGGGAAACAATCAAACCTCTTGCTGAACGCTTAATTGCTATGCGTGATGCTGGCGAAGACTGCAAGAACGTCGATTTGCAAGACCTAGGAACTCGTCGTTACAAGGCTGGTCAGGAAGCTCTGCCTATGTTTTTTTGAAGTCCTCTTTACAACTCCACATAGCACTAAGCACTTTTTCTTGTTTCCGAGCTACACTGATATCCATTTAGAAGTTGCTGCAAAAATGGGTTCAGATGTTACCCCTCTTGGCGTCAAAGCACAATTTACCCGAAGCTTCAAGGTTCTAGCTGCTCGTCAAAATTCCTTGTGTGCTGCTGGCAAAGACCCCAAGGATGCCAGTTTGGATAACTTGGGTAGTCAAAAACAGCCTGGTGATTCTTTTACTTATCAGAAAATCATGTCCATATTTTTTGGGACAATTTTGCCTCTTCACATACCACCAAGCACATTCTCTTATGTTTGAACAGAACTGATATCATCTCCAGAGGTTGCCAAGTACATGGGCTCTGATGTCACCCCTGTAGCTGTCAAGCAACAGTACAATGTAAACATCAGAGCTCTTTCACGCCGTCAAACCTCTATGGTTGATGCCGGTAAAGACCTAAAGGATGTCTTGGACAGCTCGAAAGGTGGTCAGAAGTTCTGCCAATATTCAGTCCTCACATTATCATCACAGCACATTGCAAGATTTCATAATGTTTGAACTACACTGATACAATTACCACTAGAAATTGCTAGAATCATGGGATCGGATACTACTGTTTCATCTCTCAAGCATCACTTTCATTGCACTATCAAGGTTCTTGGTAGTCGCCAAATCTCGATGCTTGATGGAGGTGAAGATTCCAAGAATGTCAACCTTGATAAGCTAGGCTTAAGTGAACCCAAAAGTGGCCAGAAATTCTGTCTATATCTATTCTACAGCTTCTCATTACATCACGCATGACACACAGATCCTTTTATTATGTTCGGACAGCACTGATATATTGATTATTAGAGATTGTTGCAATTATGGGATCAGATGTTACTACTGAAGCCATCAATCAACAAATTAGCAAGCGTATTAGGGTTCTTGGCAGTCGTCAAACCAAGATGCGTGCAGCTGGTCAAGATCCTAAGGATGTCGATATGGAAGATCTGATGCCCTCTAAAAAGGACAAAGGTGGTCAGGAGTTCTGCTCATCTTCTACACATCTCCCTCAAATATCACATTGCACATCACTCCTTACATGAGGCCATGACTGATCAACCACAGAAATGGATAGACTCATGGGAGATTGCACAGTAAACGGTCTTCGATTTCAATTCGATACCCGCTATAAGACTATCGCCAAACGTCAAAAGGCCATGCTGGCTGCAGGCATAAATCCATCCACTGTGGACATTTTCACCAGTGGCAAGGACTGCAAGGATATCACATTCAATTCTAATGGTCATTTTGAATATTCTAAACAGTTTTCTTTTCCTCGCAAACACACTTGCATATTTCCTAGCACTCCACCACTTTGCTCTCGATATTAATGTTAGTCAACAGAGATGGCGAAGCACTACAGCTCTGACGCAGACGCCACCTCAATCTCCTGGCAATTTCGCGGTATCAGAGCTGGTGCCAAGATCCAAAAAGACGCGCTGGCCAACGGAAAAGATCCCAAGGACTTTAACGTAGCTGTCAACAATAGAGGCGAACCCAGAGTTCGTGGTGGTCGTCAGGGCAAGTGTGCTCTAAGGCGGCTATTTTCCTATCAGCATTTTCTTTTCATCTTGCACTATTTTTCCTTTACAAAACATCTGCAGAACATCAATTAACCTCCCATCATCTAGAAATCCACAATATGTTTGGCAAGGACTCTACGCCAGGCGGACGGAATAGAATTCCAATTTCGAGCTCTCAAGGCCAATGGCCGTCGCCAGCGCGAAGCTTTTAATGCTGGAATTGATCCACAGACCCTTAAGTTTGATGGCAAATGCGAGAATCCCCCTTGTCATATTTCGTACCACATACCAGTTCAAGCCTTTTTTTTTTTTTTTTTTCATTTAGCACCAGCACATTTCCTTCATTTTTGAGATAAGACTCAGTTATTAATTTACCTTACAGCAATGGCGAAGTGGTTGGATGATGGTCGCACTGCATCTGCCTTGGAACATCAATTTCGACCCATCAAGGCTGCTGCTAAAAATGGCTCATGCAATTTCCCCTTCCCTCGTTTTTCAAATCGATCCATATTTCTTATCGTCATCCATCCATCCATAGCTACCACTCACCACTTCTAGGATATCATGCTAACATATTCCAGCCACCGCCGAAAAATATGGTGATGGTACTACAGGTAAGGCTATTTCTACCCGATTCGAAAGGTATGTCACTCTCTTTCTCTCTACGGACTCCAAACAAAACTAACACCCCTATAGAATGCGCAAAGAACCCTCTTGGGATCTCAGCACCTCGCCCACATCTACTAACAACGCCTTAGGAACCACCTCAAAGAAAAGCCGTGCTCCACGCACTCCCAAGAAGTCCGCCAAGAAGACCGCCGCCGCTTCCAGCAATGAAGGAGACGATGATTCGGAGATGGAAGTTGTCACACCATCCAAGAAGTCCTCTCCCATCAAGAAGGAAGGTTTGAACAAGGTCAAGGGTGGCCGGGTTGAGAAGAAGAGTGGTACCCCGGGACGTGCAGCTAAGAATGGTATCAAGAGCTACGTCGACAGTGATGACGAGGGTGAGGATGATGATATGATGTTGATCAAGGATGAGGATGTTGGAGCTTTGGACTTTGGTCGTGCGGCCGATGGTGATGAGGATTTGCTTGGTGGAGATGGCTTTTCAATGGGTCATGGAAATGGAGGTATGGGTGCCCATGTTGATGAGGATGGGGACCAATTTTATGATGATGAGTCTTAGATGGATGGAGGTTTGGGATGTGATGGATGGATAGGCGATTGGAGATCTTGCTCGTAACGACATGGTTTCTAGCTTGGGTTCAGGAGCTGGTACGACAAATTTCTCACTTCGATGCTTGATGCTTCATACTCCGACTCGATTCATGGTTTCACTCCACTCAACTACATTGTCGACTTCTCACTCACTTCTTACTTTTTCCAATTTCGCCTCTCAACATCAGCTTTCTGTCTGCAGTTAGGAGAAAATCTGCTTGCTAACCTGCTTGCTTGATTTCCTTTACTTCTCTGCTGTGCTCCGCTTTACATTTTCATTGCAAAAATTGCAATACCTTGCGATATTTCGTTTCTTTTCGTTTCGTTTCATTTCGACAAATTCAAATTCAAATTCACATCACAACAGCTCACCTCGGAACATCCATCACACCACCATGTCGCATACCACCTATTCACCACATTTTCGTTCTTGCTACCTACCTACCCACCTCGACTTTACTTGTACTTTTCGGAAAGGCTGAGCTGGTTTTCCGATCTTGCTCTCAAATTCGAAGTCGTTCTCGGTTTAAATTCCGTTTGTGGGTATGGATTGGGTTTTTGCATTCATGGTCTTGGTCACACATGCATGGATTGCAAACACAAGCTAGGGAGGGGGTTTAGGATGGAGGATTTGGGCATTGGGATGGATAGAAGGGTTGGACATATGGTTCTATGGGGTGTGGTTTGATGAGGGCGCGAATTGATGATATGATCTGCTATGGATGGGATGGATAAACGATCCTTGGTGCTTCTTTTGTTTTACGGATTTCCTTTCTTTTCCTTGGTTTGGTTTGGTCTAGTCCGCTTGGTTTGCTTTACTTTAGGTTTACCTAGGGAAAGAATTCCAAAGAGAGTTTTTATGGGACATTTGTGATTTTATGATTTTATGATTTCATGGCTTCACGATCTCATGATTACTGGGCGGATAAACAAATGGAATCACTTACACTTACACTTACGCTTCAGAGAGAGAATCTGAACATTTCAAATGTGATCAGAAATTTCAATTTGAGTTTAACTATCCCCAAGCCCTTATACGCCCAACACCTGCGTAACGATCCCCACCTGCAATGCAACTATGTACTTCCTTTCCCTCATATCCTTCCTTCCTTCCTTCCTTTCATTTAACATTTGGTTCATGATATTCTCTCATATCTAAGCATCACATCCAATAACCCAGACCAATCAATAAAGCAAACCCAAGCAACCAAGCACCTACTGCAAAAGGACATCCCACAACCCCTCACCCTCCACATACGCATGATGAATAACATTAACCAACCATACATCCTCTTTAATGCCATCAATGACCTTCCTAGTCGCACTATCCTTTCCATAAACCCTGGCCCACTCACCCCAGATACCAAAAGATTCTTCCGCCCACGCTCTGAAACTAACTTCTTCGATGATGGTCGGAGTGATGATTTCTTTCCCTGGGAATGCACCCCAAGTGACGGCATTGGTACTTCCGACACCTTCGTCGCTGGATATGAAATCACCTTTGGCGTTCGAGGCATAGAAGGAGACCGTATCGCGAAGAGCGGGGGATGTGAGGTTTGTGTGTAGGGTTTCCCAATCAGAGGCGGGGATGAAGAGTTCTACAAAGGCTTTTTGGAAAACAAATCCATTTTTGGGTCCCCATCCAAAGATTGAGTCGTTGGATTTGAGTCCATTAACTGCAGGTTGAGAAGCTACTGTCCACCAACCTTTCTTATTGAGACTAAGGAGTTGTTTTTTGATGGAGTTTGTTTCTTCGTTAAGTGCTTCTTCGCTCCAGGGGATAGCAGTGAGTTGGCCTTCCAAGTGACGAATGAAGATGTCGGTAATATCAGCCCTAGAACTTGGATGTCCCCAGAGTTTAATAGCTTGATTGATAGACATGTGAAGTGAAACACCATATCCATCAATCTCTCCATAAGCAGGAGAACGAGCATCACCCCAACGACCGTTAGGAAAGTCATCCCATGTGGCTTCTCGACCAAGACTACCTTCTCCTTCACTAATCGCAAGAGTATTGGCTCGAGAATTCACAGCCTCGGCTGGAATACCAGCTTCTTGTGCTGTGGCCTCAAAACTAGGGTTTGAGGTTTGAGGTGCAGTGATTATGATACGATTATAAGGGTCGGATCCAACCGATGACCGACGTCTGGAGCTACGTTTGTGAGAACCGCTGCGAATTGACATCAAATCTGCAATATCCGGAATAGTAGGTGTGTATTCTGATTCCAAAGCTGCAACAGCTTCGGCATCCGGAATGAGGTCTGTTCGTTCTAGGATGAAAGACACTGCTTTCTCCAGATTAAGAGTATAGAAATGAAAACCTCGAGGACCCGAATACTGAGATTTGGTGACCTTCAAATGTTCAACCATTTCACTCAAAATGTCCACGCCTACTTTCTTCACCATCTCATCATCTCCTCGAACCTCATCCAATCTTGTTATGATATTCGTAGGAAGTACCGCGTGGCTAAGTTTCGTAGTTCGTTTGATCATTTGATAACTTTGTATTGGCATCATACCAGGTATAATTGGCAGAGTTTTGAATGCTCCACTTGGGTGATCTCGTAGTCTTTGTTCAAATGTATCGTATGCATCGACGTCGAAGAATAATTGTGTCATGATAAAATCCGCCCCCGCTTGAACCTTTTCCACCAGAGATGGCAAATCGTGTTCGAGACTCTGTCCCTCGGGATGTCCTTCATCGGCGTGTCCTTCTGGGTATGCCGCAACTCCTACGCAAAAGTAATCTCCGTATTGTTTTCTTATGTATCGTACTAAATCGATTGCCCACTCAAACTCCCAGTCCATCGCTGGTGTGTCGCCATTCTTCTCATCCACAGCACGATATTCCTCACTCCGCGGCGGATCGCCCCTCAAAGCCAATATGTTCCTAATTCCTAATGCCTTTGCGTCTTCCAATGCTTGATCCACCAATGCTCGACTCATGTTTGTGCAGGTTAAATGTAGACATGTTGTGAGACCTAAATCCCGTTGGCATAATTCCGCGAGCTCTAACGATTTTGTCGCAGTAGATCCACCGGCTCCCCATGTAACAGTTACAAATAGAGGTCTTAATGCCCGAGACATTCGATCAAGACGAGCCCGCAGATTCGAAGATCCCATTGAAGTCTTTGGTGGAAAGAATTCGAGGGAAAAGTAATTGGTGTCTGGTGGCAATGCCGCAATCTTCTCTGTGATCTTTTCCATTTCGTTGAAGTTATATCGTTTTTAAAATCCTGTCAAATGCGATTGTATCTATAATCGAGTTGATCTATATGCTCCTGTGTTGTATATTCGATTTTGTTGTTGAATGGATTTGATGTAAGGCTGGGAAATTTGGTGAATGGCGGGGGCTACTTTTTTCTTTCGGAGGGATGAGGGATGCTCCCAGTCGAATGGCACTAAAAGTTAGGGATTGATTGATAATAGATAGCCAACGAAGACAATAAAATCAAAATTACTTTTGATAATCAATCTTTATTCTACTGTATATTCTTCCAAGTAAGTACAACCTCATGGATAAGCCTTGGTTTCTATTGGTTAAACAAAGTATCAAAGGATTTTGCATGATTGTACTCAAATACAAGGATACTGATATATGCTATTGTTACTCTCTTGGACGACTTGACTTGTATGTTGTTTAACGAAACAATTTCTATAGTTATATCTCATAAAACCCAAATAATTGTACCCAAAATAAACCACCAACTCTTGAAGTCCAACAAAATAACCAAATCCAATATAACAAACTACATGATTGTACCCAAGGTATACCACCAACTCTCAAACTCCAACAAGATTCCCAAATCCCAATCTCCATGTCCACCTTTACCCCAGAACAGCCGCTTCCAAATCTCCCAGAACCATCTCAACGATATCTCTCTTCCACATATGCTCCGCATTGAAGAATTCCATCCACATTTCACGGCAAGACAACGTCTGAAACATTTCGGCCGTCACCCAGTTTGGCGTTATAACAGATGGCTGCGGTGCCGGACGATTGGGATCGTGAGGGACACTCGAAGTAATTGTCATGCCATCCGTTGTAATGGTGGTATATCTGGTCCGGCGTGGCTTGCGAGTAACCGTTCTTAGTTTCCCCGATAAAGTGAAGTCAGGGGGTGGATCTCTGCAGGAAATCTTTGTGGCAGGTGAAGCCCCCATATCGTGAATGTTCAGTCGTTTAGAGAGCCAACGGCCGGACGAGAGTTCCACGGCTGGTGTCCTGACAATGGGAGGTGAGTCGGTTGACGTGAGACTAGTTGTGACGGTCGAAAGAGTGGTTCTCTGCGAGGAGTAACTGCCAGTTCTTGATGCAGCAACAGGACCCTCTAAGACGCTAGCTTCGGCGGTGGGAGTTGAGAGTGCCAGAGGACGCGTTGGACAGACAGACTTGATGCATCGATGGGCTCCTTCTCGTATCATGGACGCCGCGTGAAGAGCATCGGTCGATACAAAGAATTCATGGCCCTCTTCGTTGAACGTAGCCATCAATCGCCGGATGGCAGTTTCTTCGTGTGTACACCGTTGCATGAGAGCCCAGTCCTCCCCCGTAGTCGTGGCATCGACGGCACCACAATTAATGGTGATTTCCTTCCCATTTATTTTCACCCATTCTGCCTCGTCGAAGTCCCCGAGATCATTTGCCGCCACGAGTTTGAGGTCCTTCGGGTCGATACCATGCGGCCCTTGTCTGCCAAGTCTATAATTGATCATGGCATCTTCATTAATGCCAATTTGGCCATGAAGACTGCTCATGAGACGAGTTATCGTCTCGTATTGATCAAACGATTGATCATCTTCAACCAATTCAACAGAAGATCGGTTGAGAGATGATGCAACTGATGACTGATTGAGAGACAACGGAGCCGAAGATTGATTGAGTGGCATTGAAGACTCATTGAGCGACAATGCAACCGAAGATGGGTTGAGAGGCGATGAAAAGCCCCAACCAACGACAGAAGTTGGAAATGCAACGACCGCCAGAATGGTCGTTGCGAGAATGGGAATTGAAAACAACATTTTGGATTGTTGGTCCTTTGGTGCGAGTATAATTTCTTGGTTGGGTTTGAAATTCAAATAGAGATCAGAAGTCAATTGAGAGATTGTAAATGTGTACAAAGATCAGAAACCAGAGGGGGGAAAAAAGAGGTATTTATGCAAAACCAAGCAGCACTTGCCTAACTTCCACACACGCCTTACTTAACCTGTTCTAAAAATCTTTCAACGAATCATCGAACATCAAACACCAATACCGGTCTTACCCTAAGGACCAATATGGTAAAGTAAGAAGTGTCTATCTATAAAACCAAGTATTCGCTCTGGCTACCAAGAATTTTCATACTACTATAATCTCCTAAATTCCATCATCACTCCCCACTTAGCCTCTTTCAATACACTACCCATGAAGGCTAACACCGATACCGGTATTGCCCTCAGGATAATATGGTAAAAGTGATATCTATAGTGTATATAGCGCCATACTACACGAATCAGAACCCACCTCAGAGTCTCGTCCGGATACTGAAGTTCACAGCAAGTAATCGAACCGAATCCATCGGAAAGTTGAATTAATGACACCAACATCCATCAATCCGTGAGAGTGTACCTTATACGGTTAGAAAGTGAGGGTCCATAAAAGCAAGTATGTACTGTAGTAGCAACACCAAGTGGGAACTACTCAAATATCAGAGGAGAAGACTTCGTATGCGGAAGCCTGAATGTACCAACACTGACCGAAATATCAAAATGAATGACAATGAGAAATGGTATCAGTCATCGAAGAATCAGGAAGACGAAGAGCTAAAAAACGATGATAAAAACTAGATACATCCAGCTCCTGCTACTTAGAGGAAATCATGACAGAGTTTCAATGGTTTTGGTCTGTAGCGTTTCAATAAGCGCGTCATTAAGAACTTTAGAACGCTGGACTATTCATTTTTCAGTCAACTTGAGGACAAATGGAAGCACTAGCGACCGTTGGACTACCGGTAGTCAGTCGGTAGATGGTTCAAGTTCAAGTACCTACGAGGACCAATTGAAGGATAGGCTTAATTAAAGGTATATGTGTTCGTTTACATGATCGTCGTTGATCGGACTAAGTTCATTATTATAAAGTGGAGCTCAGAGGCAAGGAAGTACTGCCAAAATATGGATTATGGATTAGAGTTTCGTTTGAATAACCATGATTATTAATAATTCTTTTTCCAATCCAATTTGAAGCTAGCCAATGAAAACCTGTAATAATATATGAACTATTTTTGGAATCAGTTATCAAAAATACTTATATAAGCAAGGTTTTATAAATCGAAATTATAATTCTTGTGTAGAACTAAGCCTCAAACAGAATGACTAATACTCGAATACAAACTCCTTATCTTATCAATACTCGAGTACTATCAACCTCACAATAGTTTCTAATGGTCAGCGCCTAGATATAAATAAACTTTCCATACAAAGAATAAGTACAATTTCTTCACTTTACTACAAGACTCTATAGGATTTTACAGTCTTTAGACTTTCTTTTCCTTTTCATTCATCTTCAGTCGTTACTTCCTTATCTCCATCTTCACCTCCAAGAAGCAGATTGGTGATATCAAGCAAGGAGATATCTTCATTTCATCACATACACAAACTCAGCATTAACAGCAGCTAAGATGGCCGCAAAAATGGATGCAAAAGTGGCAGAGTCAGCTATTCCAGTAACCTACAATGCATTCTTCTACGGAACTCTCGTGGGTCTCCCTTTTGCCCCTCCCCCTCTCCCTCTTATTCTCACTCCCCATCCTCGCACTAACCTCCTCTTCCCAATAGATGGCACCTGAAGTTCTCCACCGTGTAATCTACGGTTCTTCCTCACACCCCTCTACCTCTCTAACCATCGTTCCTGCGCTTCTCCCAGACTATTGTCGTCACCGCGTCCGCTTCGCCGACTACCCCGCCATCATTTCCGAGCCCGGGCACACCGTTCGCGGCACCTACGTCAGCGGTCTCACACCCTCTAACATGCGATCTCTGGATTGGTTCGAAGGATCTCAATATGAACGCAAGGTTGTCACGGTGAAGATATTGACTCCTAAAGATAAGTCGCATGTACATGGTAGTAGTGGAATTATGGCAGAAGCCATTGAAACGGGAGAGGAAAAGCAAGCGCATACGTATGTATTTACTGATCTGAATGAGCTTGAAAAGGGAGAATGGGATTTTGCATTTTTCAGACGCGAGAAATTGAGGAATTGGGCAGACGAGAGTGAAGAGTATGCCGGTTCGTGGATGCCCCCTGCTCTATAAGGAAGAGGAAGGTCTCACTAAAGCCTGGGATATAGAAGTTGATGCGAATGTCGTCAAAGGCGTTGAGAGCGAAATTGGTATCTATGAATTTCTAGACCAAAAGGATTCTACCGGTGGACGAGGTGTTAAAACTGCAATGGGGAAGGAATTGAAGGAGTTATCGGATAAGAACAGGGAAGAACAAAAGACTTTGGAGGAGAAACAGAGGATTGCGAAGAAAAAGGAGTTCAAATGTCAGCTCACTGCCGGACAGATGGAATTTCTTGGGTTGATCATACTCATATGGTTATGCATAGGGCTTCGTCTGGCGTATGCATATTGCCCATTTACAGAGTTCTTAACTTTGCTTGGATATCCAAGCAAACTCTTCTAAAGGGTCTTATCGGCCGTTCTCCAGATAATATAGAGTAATTAGCCAATACTAGAATACATACTCGAGTATAAGATATAGTAAGTATACAGCATATTGTGAATCTCTCAAATTCCGAACCTTTTCTTTCCTTTTAATATTAATATTGAAGATTGAAACAGATACACATATGTACATACTCCTAATCTATTCCCATCCCCATCCCCATCTCCATTCTCATCCTCATCTCTACCTGGTATCTCGTAACCCTAGCCCGACAATGCAACCCAAACCAATATAATCCCCCAGCTACATATCGCATACCGGCATACCATCATAAACCATTATAAACCATCATAAAATAAACCCATACTTGAGCTTGAGTATTTTAATCACTCCACATAGCTAGGTAGGTAGGCACTGGGCGCTGTGCGATGTGTGTGAGGTAGTGTGATGGTGATGATAGTAGTGGCTGTATGCGCTGTGATGTATTGGGTGGGTATCGGATATTGGGTTATGTCTTGATCGATAATCTTTCTTCATAGAAAGATCAATATAGAAATCCGACGGTACCATTTAATCAATGGGGCCCCTAGGACCCTCTTATGGTAAGATTGTGGAAAGATCAAGATTGAGATTATGATGTGATTTCTGGGTTTCGATTTTTTTCTTCTGTTGTTTGGGTTTGGGTTTGGGTGAAAAGAGGGTGGGTTGTATGATATGGTGGACTGAGGGTAGTGCAGTGTATAGATAGATGGATGTGGTTGCGGACGCGGATACGATGTTATGCGTGTGATGCGATGTATGTATACAATTGGGATGAAAATCCGGTATACATCACTACACCCCACAACCTAGAACACACTCCCACCTCCACCTCCCAATCCAATCCAATCCAATCACTTCTTCCCCTTCCCCTCCCCCCTTCACACTCCCAGCAACATCCACCCACCCTCCCTTCACCAACGCCCCCCTCGCCACCCCATTTATAACCGCAAACCTTCTACTCCCCAACTTAACCCCCCCATACCACCTCGTAACCACCATCACCACCCCCCAAACATCCATCTGCTGTAGTAACCGCAACACTTTTCCTCCCGCCCCCGCCTCCCCATCATCATCACAATCCTGATATACGATGCCCTTGCCCTCTGCCCCTTTCATGCGCCAGGCAGTAATATTATGCGTTGCGCTGCGCACTTTCTTGTCGTGCGCAATCAGATGTTGTATGTATTGTTTGGCGAGAGAAGGCGAGGAAACGCGGGCGCAGCGCGCGAGGAAGGTGGATTTGAGTTCGGTGGTGGGGTCTGAGAGCGTCCAGGTTGGGGCGGGGGGTTCGCTGTCTATGAGGATATTTTCTTGTGATGTGTGCGCGGGGATTGGAGATTTATTCCTTGGTACTTCTGTATTATTACCTCTTGTTTCTTGAACATCACCCTCACCCTCACTCGCCCTATCCCCGTTCATCCACCCCTCCACCTCCTCACAAACATCAAACATACACACCCCTCCCCCCGTCCAAACCCTCCCAACTATGTCCCTCACCCTCCCCGCCAATAATGCCGCATCCCCCCTCCTTGCATCTTCCCCTACCCTATGCGTTCCCAATATTATAGGAGGCACATGCGGATACTCATTTGGGAAGTGAATGCGCAGCCATGTATCGTGTTTGGGAAGCGCGAGTATGTATGTTTGGTTGGGGGTTTCGTGGGCCGAGACGAGGGTGTTGGGGCCGTAGATTGAATTGATGGCTTCAATTTCGTTGAGGAGGTCTTCGCTCATGGTGGGAGAGTTGGAAGGAGGGGTGAAATAAAGAATAAATGTTGGAGCTTGGCTTGGAGGAGTCGATGATGAGTAAGCGATGGTTGGTTTTGTGAGGGATTCAGTTATGTGTGTTTATATTTACATCACGTTCATATTCATTTTCACATTCATATTCATATTCATATAAAACTCTACTGATTTCTTTACATATCAAGTTTTTTATTCTTTGCTGATACTGACTGAAAGACAGAAAATCTATCCTCCATTCCGTGATCTAAGCGCCTTTGTGATTCTCATGCCACAAGTCTGTCTATACGCAGCCGGCCACACAGCTTGGTCTTGAAATTCCCTTTTGAGTAGCAGCATACCATGACCCACCCAATCCATCCATGCATTCATTCATAACTTCATCATCACCCGTTGAGAAGCCCAAGAGCTCTGAGCCCCAAGCCTCAAGCCCAAAGTCCAGCCACTCTCAAATCACTCAATCCATCAAACAAACATGCAAAAACGAATGTGTAGAAACGAAGGTGTAGTAGTATCACAAGCAGAAAATAAAAAGAAGAAAGTAAAATAGATATGTACAAAATTGTAAAAGAGTTTCCAATCTTTTGATAAGAAGGGAAATTGAAGGGGAAATGCAACGCTGGCTATGCTATGTGTATCAAGAGCGTGTGTTATATGCGTGTCATATGCTCATGTTTTGATTGAAATGAAATGGATTTGTCTGCGAGTGATGTGTTATTTTTGTTTTTGTTTTTTTCGGTGTCAGAAAATGCCCAAAAGACGTCCTGCGAATTTGGGTTCGGGTTCAATTTGTCTGCTCAAAAGAAGAGAAATGATTGGAAACCGTTGGTGCAAAAGAGTGAATGAGCCAGTCCAGCAAAATCAACCTAAACAAACATTTCCTGTCCCAATCCTCTTCTCGCCACATGACGAGTGACTCCCTTTACACCTCTCTTTGCAACGATCAAATTCATCGTCTGACCACTGGTACACGTGGTACCAGCCGCCAAGGCTTGAACGACGCTCCAAGCGCCGCTTGCACATTGTTGATAGGAAGAACTGCTAATGCAGTTGAACATTCCTAGGGAAGTGCAGGGGCCGCTAAGAGCGCCAGAGCTTGATGTAGAGCTTGATGTAGAGCTTGATGTGCTGCCAGAGCTGCCAGAGCTGCCAGTGCTGGCGGGAACTGAGGCGGATGTGGCGGTTGTGGGGACACTGATGGCGGTAGTGGCAACTGCTGGGACGATTCCAGCGGCTGAGGTGGCCGAGGTCGCAACTGTGACGAAGACTCCTCCGGGAAGAGAAGAAGCGGCGGGGGTACCAGCTGAGACAGCAGAAGTAACGACCGAAGAAGCACCTCCCGTTGCAGTTGCCGATGCGACACCACCACTTGCTGCGACGCAAGAGCCGGTTGGTGTCGAGGTGGCAGTTGAAGTGGCACCTCCATCGAACTCGACGGAATCACCTGGGTTAGGGAAGACCAAATCAAGGGAATCGGCGGTTCCGCAACCGTTTCCAACATTGGCGACGAACATGTCGGGAAGGGCGTTGAAGGCGGTTTGATCTCTCTCGGCGAGCTCGCTGCGTTTGCTGGAGCCGGTGAGAGTGACGGGGGCACAGTTCATGTACATTTCACGGTTTCCGATTTTGTTGAACCAAGTCCAGGCGAGGGTTGCTTTGCCGGATGGGAGCGTGGTTGGAATGGTGAAGTTGTACGTGTCTGGATCGATGGCGTTGGCATTCTCTGGGGCGTTTCCAGGAGTGTTTCTCATGGGGCAACCGCCAATGATGGAGTGGATGACTTTGAATGTGCTCTTGGCAGTTGGGGTTTCGTCGTAGGTGATTGAAACTTGACAAGATCCACCTCCGTGAACGGCACTGCCTTTGAAAGCGAGATCGTATGAACCACCGAGATCCATGGTGTTTTGAGTGCCGACCTCGTAGACTCCAGTTCGTTGCTTGCATGGGAAGTCGGATCCATCAGCGGCCAAAGGAGAGCTGGTGAGAGAGTCAGCTCCGTATGGAACGGGGCTGGTCATGATCATGTGAGCATTGCTGACAGTTGCGAGAGCAAAAGCTACGATGGCGGCTTTGGAAAACATGATGATTTTCTGGTTGAAGATTTGTATCGTGCCTGACGTAAAAATCTGTGTGGTGTGTTGTTGTGTGAAGGTTTCCGTTTCTGCTACTGAAAGATCGTTGTTGAGTTGGAAAGATCGTTTTGTAGTAGTAGAAAGTGGATGTGTGGTTGATATCTGGAATGGAAAAAAAAGTTCGAGGTCAGTCGGAATGCCAAATATATAACTCGAGGAGGCTGACTGTTCTCGAAGCTTAACAATAGAAACAGAATCACCACAATAATAAAACAACTGTTTGATTATTATGAATCGAAAGAAGGATAATGACCGAGGGGATTATTCACTCTTTCGACTAATACTTCAATAGAGAATTTCGAAATTAATTGTGTAACCGAATCCTATTGTGTTGATAGATACAGACATGACCACACAATAGAGATAAAAAAAAAGACAAAGACAAAAGAAATGCATAAAGGGGTTTTCGAAATCACAACAGGATTCGCAATACAACGAGAAAGACAAACAAAGAATTAAGAATTGTTTCACGTACCTTGTTCAAGAAATTGATTGTTCAGAGTCGAAGAATTCGATATATTCTGAATAGGTTGATGGAAGGAATGGTAGGCGTTTTTCTAACTGAAGACTTTCAAGGAATGTGAAGGGTATGTAATCTTTTTTCTTGTCGCAGACAATCGAGAGAATACAAGTACTAAAGAATGGAAACGATTTTTACAAACAGAAAGTTCTAGCCTTTAAATGAAAGATGCAAGTGCTCGTCGAGAGTGTTGGGAATTGTCAGAAAGATTATCGAGATGATTCAATGTGGGACGGAGCTTTCATCTTATATTACTTTGTCTGTAGGTCGGTGGTAGATCAAGTTTCTCAAAAAGGGAGATGGGTAAAAAGAACTTCCCTCTCGACCCAAGGGTGATAGGAACTGCAGCAAGGAAGGTCGGAAACCATGGCTCAATTGGTTATGGTCTGGTCGACAAACGCCCATTCTAGGAAGTTCATGGGTCTCAAGGATCTCAAATCCACTCACCTACATCTGAATGATCCATCTCCTCCTGTACGGAAGATTCTCGCGAGGCTAGAGATACGGTAGAGTCTAGAGGTCAGACATAGTAGCCAGTCGAAGTGGCTATGTGAATGATGAATATTGGATCTGAAGCGTCGATATATTTTAGGATGAATAATGTGAATGAATATGGGATGTGAGGATAATGTGTGGTTTCGCACAGACGTTGAACGATTGAGGATTTGCAGGGGCTTCATAAGTTTGATAGGCTCATATACCTTGATTCGGTGAATGGCGAAACCCCTCATGCTGTGCCACCGGAAGGACGAATCTTCACTGGTCCCTGACTAAAATATTCATAGTTCCATATGGATTGTTCTGATTCATAGGAATTCAGAAGAACACATGCCGGTTCCAGACCAGTCATAATCCTTCAGTCATGGATTCATGATGAATAGTTTCGTTTATTTTGGATACACTCTGTCTTGAATCTATGAGCCCAATCAATCTATGGATTAGATTGGGATTGGTTAAACCTTCACCATCCCGTGGGCTTGAGTCTTGAATAGCGCTTTCGTTTGAAGACAGAACCACCAAACCGAATCATACCGTATCGCTGTGTAGCGTATGCAAGAAAGCAGGCAGTCAGCTATAAAAACGCATGGATGATATCTTTTTTTGTTTCTGTTCCTGCAGATCAGACCCTGGATCATTATGAATACCGGTATGTAATATGAAAAAAGCCAATCGTCCTGCATATACGCTAAGATTATGAGTATCGCCCCATCTACCCCCCTTTAATCCAAAGTAGTCACCATTATTAGTATCCTCCACACAGGAAGCTTTGAGTAAACATCTTGGCAGGGGTTATCCAATCAAATCAATCTTTTTATTATGAATTCTCCTTGTAATTGGAGAGGAGAGGGCCGAGAGGTTACCGCCACGGTTGCATACGATGGATACCTATTATCCACTATATCCACATATACATACACACAGCCCAAAGGAAAACCTTTCTTTCCTTCAACCCACTATTGAATTGGCCTACCCGATCTTTTGGGCGCCAAGAATCATATACCGTTATCCTACCATATACCATACCGTATTGCACCTATTATATTTCGTATATCATGAATTTATATTTCCATCATCAATCCATCTCAGAAAGTTTCCCATTTGATACTTATTATGCGAGTAGTTACGTTACTCATCCGAACATAGGTTCGGACATATGTCGATCTTCTTCAATACATCCTTCCACGTTATTTTTACTATTAATGGATGATGCAGTAGTCCAGTAATCCAATCATCCAATCATCATAATATCATACCCCTCCCCTCATAAGCTGATCATCAAACAATGAAACACACCACGTCTCGACTTACCGACACGATCACAGATGAACAAACCACTCGGACAATTTTCGTTGGTTTCGGTACTCAATCCTTCCTCATTCCTATAATACCGACCAAGGATTCGCGATTGGACACGCGATAATCGCGGTTGACGGATTCTGCCCCCTAAACCAAGGCGGGGTCTATTCAGGGTCTTCCTTCCTTCCATAGGCTTCTAGGCAATACAGGTAAAGAAATAGATTACCACCACAGGCCATCGTATAAAATAACACAAATACCAATACCGGTACGTCGTACCAGTACGACATCCATCCTTCTAGGTTAGGTTAGGTGCGAAACAAACGCCATCCATATTCTCAACCGCACGTGCCTCCATCGACAGACGCATAGCATTAATATATTAATATAATCGCACAGCCACAGGCAGACCCATAGATCTCGAGCTCATAACGGTATTCGAGGGTTGTTCTTGGATAGATACGGTAGATAGATGCTATGCGAAGTATGTACCTAGGACTTAGGTGGGTAGATCAGTTGAGGCTGAAACTTCTGAGGATTCATGTTCTGTTCTGTACAGTTCATCTGGTGGCAATATGTACGCATGTACATACATCTTTCAGGGTTATGATACTACAAACCTACGAATCTACGATGGATTATTTCAGCTGATCATGGAATGGGGGCCGGGGAGGAGAGAGAAGAAATGGAATTCTGTGTATGTATAGGAAATGGGAGTGGGAAGTGGGAAGTGGATATTGAATGAAAATAGTTTCAAAGATGCTTAACACCGATATAGTTTGTGGCAAAGTGATATCGATATCGAATTTGACTTCGCCACTATATAACAGAGTAGTACGATTATGCGATCAGACATCCAAGTCGAATACCTACTGTATTATTCTATAAGTATTACTATAAGTATAAATCCATTACGTTACCTACATCTTCCATTTCACTACTGGTATTCGTATATATACCAATTCACACTTTCCTACTTTCCTACTTTCCTACCCTATATTCAGTACAGCACTCCTCCTCCGAGTCCTCCCCAATACAACCAACCACACCTGTCAAATCCCGGTAACCTGTACCTGTACCTGTAACTATTCATATACCATATCATCCTCTTTCCCCCAAACTCCCAAAATCCCAAAATCCTATATCCTCCGTCACCCGTGCCCAAAATCCCAAAGCTTATATACATCTCATCTCACTCTTTCTTCATTCCTAAAGGCCACTTCCCCCAAACATCCAAACATCTTAGCATTCATCTAAATCCTCTTGTACCTCTCAATCTTGATTTCTCCATGATTATTAGTATAATCCCAAAGCTTATACATAGCATACCAAGGTATATCCTCAAAACCGTCCCAATGTTGCTATTCATCCGACTGATACTCGTACTTGGAATTCCTTCTAAATATTTCCAAGTATTATCAAAATGCTCCTACACTGTAAGATATATTGATACTCCTACCACTACCACCACTACCACTACCTATGCTCAAGAACGAAACCCCCTCGACTTTTTCTCATTCTCGTCTTTCCTATCCTAGCTTATCCTTATCCTCCATGATACCCCATCTCTATTTATCCTCCATCCTCCATCCCCGACCCATCTCATCTCCTCATATCTACTCCATACCTACTGGGTACCCATCTCCCCTCCCTATCTCCCCAGAACCTTACCATCTGCATCCCTCTTCAAAACACCACACCACACAAATCCAATCAAACCCAAAGCAGACTCACAAACTAAAAAACTCCCCAAAAAGGACAAGGTACCGGTATATATATATATATACTTACTGTGTTAATACACGTAAACTCCGCAAACGATATTATCTTGGATATTTATGACAGTTCTCCAAGTCTTCATCTGGATCTGGATTTGGATTTTTAGATATTAAGATACCAGTACTTGAAAGGCAACACTCTATTCTGATCCAATACCCCTCACCCCGACCCCTACCACTAGCAAATTTGTAGGTAAGTTCTAGATGCTATACGCCATTTGCAATGCATTCTTCAACCCATGCTTTACCCATTTATCCTCCTATTGTCCCAATTTATCTTCCACCTGACCATCATACGCCCCCAGAAAGATAATAAGAACTCCGCCAAATGCACAAGACAAAAGCTCTCCCTCCCAAATCTTCTCATTTCCACCTATCCCAAATCCCATATATACTCTCATTTCCCTGTAACTCAATCCTTAATCCGCATCACTGACATCCATTGAATTAACCTCATGAACCACCACCCTACTCCTCGACTTTCCCTTCCCTTTCATTTTGCTCGGTCTCAAATTCGCCAATACCTGATCCTTCCTCAGTGATAACTCCCTCTCAATTTCATCCTCCTCCTGATCAAAAATCCTACTCCCATCAATCCCATGAATAGCCGTTTCCTCCAAAGCTTTATTAAGTAGTTCCGTTGCAATAGCATCTTGAGGCGAAATAGCAAGTGCTTCGTGAAACACCAAGACCGCTTCAAAAGGCTTCCTTTGCTCCATCAATACCAAACCCTTTGCGCAAAAGATGGCAGGATCTTTTCCACCCTGCCGAAGCACCTCGTCAAATTCTGCCAGGGCGGCATCCCATTGATGAAGACGACGATATGCATGACCGAGATTCGCACGAGTGGATATCCAAGCTTGTGGGTCGCTATCAATCTCCTCGGCGATCTCGAGGGCTTTTCTTAGAATTAAGACGGCATCTTCAAGTCGTTCTTGATGATAAAACACTACTCCCATTTCATTAAGGAGCAATGGATCGGTTTTGCAGAGTTCGTATGCAGTTTTTAAAAATTCATCGGCGAGGGTCATATTATTTAGCATGTGATTTTGCATGCCTAAAAATAGTTGAGGTAAGTGAGTGCCCATGAAAAGTCGTGCTGCTGTAGAATATGCTGAGATTGCTTGATCATGTTCTCCTTCTGCTGCAAACGTATGGGCAAATCCAATCCAAGCGGGTCCAAAATGAGGATCCATCATACTGGCTTTGCTAAAATACCGTCGAGCTTCAGCAACTTTGCTTATGGCTAAGTAGTATATACCCACAGCAAGCCATGTACATGGCTCTTCCGGATGGTTGTCCGCTAGGTCGTGTGATACCTGTCAATCGAGTGTTAGTATTCATGGCATAACTTTAATCTCCGAAGGGTTCGGGACACAACAAAGTTTTAACCCATCCATCCACCCGGAGTAGATGCGCAACAGCACCACAACCGAAAGCCATCATTGGGAGCTGTAAAAATATGATTGAAGAGAAGATGCCTAAACATCTTGAAAAGATAAAAGACTGTGTGACTTACTAAGAAAAGGGCATTCTTAAGTTGTAATTCGTACAGACATGCCAAGTGTAAGGGGTATATACTGAAATTGTATTTGTCTTCCTCGAGAATAGAATTGGTGATAGCTAAAGCATCCTTAAACCTGCATTGTGTGAAAAATAGGTCCGCTTTGGACAATAAAAGATCAGGGTTTGTAGCAAGATTATAATGTGTTGAAAGTGTTTCCGTTGCCGTTGTGAAAGCTGCGGGGTTTTTGTATTTTGAGAGTCGAGTAGTGTAAAGCAATTTTGTGAATTCCGCTGCTTCCTGAGAGGATGAAGTATCGTCCGCAACAGATATAGTATCAAAATCCAGAGATTCTAGAAATTGCCATTCTTCTTCTGGAGACATCAAACAGTTCTTCATGAGTTGCTCAAATGCTTCGAAGCATTGCACATCTATTCGTACAGCATCCTTATAACATTCTTTTGCTCTGTCGAAAGCATTTTGTTTGGCATAGCAGAGTCCTCGCAGGAAGCACATTGCAGCTTCGAATTTTATATTTGCGGCTTCATCCTTGGCTACTTCGTCCTGCCTATGTCGACTGCTTTGTGTTGTTGATCCATTCCGGGCATGCCCTCTCGTATATTGTAATTTCTTTCTGTTTTGACCACTAGTTGATATCAAATGTGTAGGGTTCTTCTCGCCGAGAATATTCAAGGCTTCCTCGAATCTCGATTGTTTTATTAGACAATGGCCTGCGAGGTACCGACAGGATGGATTCCGAGCTATTAGGTCTTGTTTGGTAAGAAAGCTCTGGGCCCTGGTATAGTTCCCAGTGGAGAAGTGAACTTGCGCAAGCCAGAAAGCATCTTTATCGCTTTCTATAAAAATGTTAGAACCAACAATTAATCAAAAGAAGCATCGGAACGGTTGTACTTGTTATGGCTAACAATTTATCTCCAATGAATATTGCCGAGTCGTATTGGTGTTTGTTCATGGCATCTTGCCGCCAATCTCTCAAGAACTTATCCATATCCTCTATTGTGAGATTGTGAGTTGTACCCATATATGATTAACGGGAAAAGGGCATATGAGTTTATTGTTTGTTTTCATAACAGAACGGCAGTCGCGTGGGGTGACGCGAGACTGAGAACCTCGATTTCCACGAGGCCATATGATAAAGGCTTACATAATACAAGACAGACATACCTAGGAGAACTTCGCCGCCTTGTCTGTAATCAATCTATCTATCTAATCCATCAACTTCCATCACCAACTTCACTTCACGTTCGAATCAGTCTCGATCACTTTAGGCATCTGCCAACCTATTACCACAATCACAAACCCATTCACGCCAACTTGATCCAAGATGTCTGAGCGAAAAGTTCTTACCAAATATTACCCGCCCGATTTCGACCCTTCGAAGATTGTTCGGTCGCGTGCTCCAAAACAAGCTGGTCCAAAAGTACAGGTTGTTCGTTTGATGGCACCGTTTCCAATGAAGTGCACCGCCTGTGGAGAATATATTTACAAAGGTCGAAAGTTCAACGCCCGCAAAGAAACTACAGAGGAGAAGTACCTAGCTATTACCATTTATAGATTTTATATCAAGTGTACGAGATGTTCCGGCGAAATCACTTTCAAGACGGATCCCAAAAACATGGATTATCAATGTGAGCGTGGTGCGAAAAGAAATACCGAACCATGGCGTGCAAATGGAGGGGGTCTTCAGGAGAGTGATGAAGAGAGACTAGATCGTTTGGAAAGAGAAGAACTAGAGCGAGATGCGATGCAGGAATTGGAAGACAAAACTGCAGAAGCAAAAACCGAAATGGCTGTCGCTGATGCCTTGGATGAGATTCGCACAAGAAATGCAAGGAATGAACGGGTCGGAAAGGATGGAACTGAAGTCACAGTAGCCCGAGAAAATGTTGATTCGGAACGAGAAAGGCAGGAAAGAGAAGACGAAGATGCTGCTCGAAGGGCGTTCATGAGGAGACAGGAGGCTATGGAAGAGGTTATAGAGGATGATGCTGACGATGCCGGTGCAGGACCAGCACCAAAGATTTCTAAAGAAGAGGCATTAGCAATGCCGCCTCCGAGCTTCAAAAGAGTTGTAAAGAAGAAAAAGGATCATGCTGCAGCATTGGGGATCAAAAAGAAGCCTTCTCTGGTTTGAACAGCGCTCTCAGTTGTATCGGTATCGGCAGATGGTGGGACCGGCAGGATATTAAATTTGTTATTTGAGGGGATCTCATATATGCTGGCACAAACCCTGGATTGTTTTGCAAATGGCATTTGATCAAAATCACTAAAACATCAAATGTATGTAGGCTAATCCAGTACAGATTGTCCCACGGCGTTTGCTGCCGTGAAGCCGTCTTAGGGGTGCGTGGATCGTATTGCGTCAATATAGCATATGCTTCAAAGGAAGACATTTGCAACGAAAATTACTTTTATTTATTTTTTAGAAATTTTATACTAATATTGGGATCTAAATATATTCAATATAAATATAAATTTTGAAACTATTCAGATCATTTTCTTGAATTTTGAAAGGGGTAGCATCAAGCTTTAGATTAAAATATAGAATAGATTCAAGTTCTGAATTTCGATGAATTCTGAATCTGAATCTGAATCTGAATATAATCAATATAGTATTAATAGATAACATAATATAATCCACCCCTATTCTTGTTTCAAACTCAGAAGATTAATATATTATATTATCAATAAAATTTTGAAACTATTCAGAGTTTTGAAAAAATAATCTGTATATTGAATTCTGATTAATAATAAAAAGATCTAATTAGAATTATATTTATTGAAATTCCAATACTTTTCAATTTATAACTTTTTAGAGTACTTCAATAATTATTTACTTAACAAATATTAATTATATAAATACAAAAAATTTTATTCTTAAAAAGCTTATAATCAAAAGAACAAAAATCTAT